>WYDF02007991.1:0-13796 GCA_009867245.2 Adranes taylori
AAAAAATATAGGTTCTGTGCAAGATTATTAGCTTTCAATGTTAGTATTTTTAGAGAATTTTTAGATAATCATTTACTTATTTTGCATAAAAATAAAAATTTTAAGTAAATAATTATCTAAAACTACTAAGATTGGAAGCTAATAATATTACGTTATTGGATATGTTATTGGAAGCTAATAACATATATTTTTTTGAAAAATATTTAAATGTGTAAATTTTAGGATTTAAAGCTTATAACATTGCAAGAAACACATATTATTTTCAAAATATTTAAAAAACACCATCTAAAAAAATTGATGTTTTTAAAATGAAAAAAAATTTTTTCACCATACATGTTTATATGTAGTAAATCATATTAAACCTTATGAAATTACCTTTAAAATAAGGTATCAAACATCCCTCCAGGCATAATAGGACTTGAGTAATTCAAGAATTAAGAAGTTAATGCATGTCAAAACATAAGGACTTTTCCAATTTAAAAATTAATTACACCAGACCCCAATAAGGTAAAACATTTCTAAAAATATATTCTCATTTATATCATTAAGGAGAATAATCTCGAAGAAAGTTTCATAGAAATTAGAAATGGTCAGGTTGAATTTTGAAAGTTTTTGGTTGATTTGATGCGGAATGACCCGTCTGTCTCGTCTTAAACCTACTTCACACGGACAGGGCATTTATATTTTATTATAAGGAAATTTTGTGTGTATACGAATTAAATCTATCTGTACTGAGCTTACTTGAATATTTGTTTGGAGTTTTATTATCTTCTTCAAAATATGTTCTATATTTTAGTTGCAAGTAGAAACCTACTTTCAAACTTGATGTGCTTATGTCTCGTGCTTCAGCTTCTACAAATAGAACTTACTTTGCCTACGTTTATCTCTTCTCATTCATTTAAATAAACTGTTTCGAATCGAAATAAGTGAAGAAGACTACATGTGAAATTAGAGTCGGGATACTTTTTGCAATTTTTCTCCCCATCGAATATGGTCACTGATGACTACTAATATAAAACTGATATCCGATTGTGCAATTACATCGCCAAGGCATTGAATTTTCATAATGCGGAAAATTTTAATAATTACTTAAAGCGTTTGGTGATGACAGCTTTTCATAACAATTGTATTTGGGGTTCTACAGCATTGCAGATATTATTCCTCTTTATTTATCGCCTTTAAATATCAGTTTCTCTGAAATTTTCTGTGAACTGTAGTATTCACCTGACAAAGAATTGGTTGTTAGAAAATGTTAAACTTGGATAATGACATACCAAAGGTACATTCTACGTATACTCACCTTTTATGGTAATCTGGCATCAAACATCCGCTCCCCAAAAATTACGTGGAAGTACGGATGCCTGAGGTTTACGGATATGTGTTTGAAAATGTTTCTTCTGCTACAAAACTTACAGGGAAATCTATTATGTCATTTAGCATAAATAGTGATTTTTAAAAATGAAATTTGTATTTGGAATTGAACTGGAGATTTGATTCCTCTTTATTTACCCCGATGAAAATTTTTTTACTTTCTTTGAGGTGTCTACAATTATGAAGTATATCACCTTTTCATGATTGAAACTGCAGGGTCAATCTCATAAACAATCGGTATTTAGAAAATGTTAAACTTGGATGTGAGATTCAAAAATTAAATTGATTACTCACGTTTTGATCTAATTTAGCATAAAATATCTGCTCACCAAAACTTCTTGCGAGTACCGACGCATTAGGTTCCTTTTTAAAATAAATACCTCTTCTGCTACGAAAAGGGATGTCCGTTATATCTTTTGACGTGGGTAGTGGAATATGAAATTTGTATTTAGAGTTCAAGCAGACATGTTATTCTTTTTATCCATCCCGATGTGTAAATTTTTTGTAGTGTGTAAAATGTAGAAATATTTAAATTGTTTTCATAATTGAAACTGCAGTCTCTGTCTCACAAATAATCAGGCGTCATAAAATGTTCAACTTAGATACTGACATATCAAAGGTACAATCTACGTATATTCACCTGTTTGGGGTCATCTGGTATTGAATATGCGCACCAAAACTCTTTGGAAGTACGGGGGCCTTTGATTTCTTTTTAAAGAAAATGTCTCGTCTGCTACAAAATGACAGTGAAATGTGTAATGTTATTTGGCATAGGTAGTGATTTCGGAATATTAAATTTATATTTAGGGTTCAACTATTATGATTCCTGTTTATCTATCCATATGAAATATTATTTTATTTTATTTGAACCGCTTAAAATGTTGGAAATATTCATGATATTTTTATGATTAAAACGTTAGTATTAATCCCACAAAGAATTAATCTTTAGAAAATGTTGAACATTGTACGTATATTCAAATTTTGAGGTAGTCTGACTGGCATTACATAGACACTCACCAACACTCTTTGTGTGCACGGACGCATGAGGTTTCTTTGCAAAGAAAATGTATCTTTTGCTACGTAACTGAGAAGGAAGTATGTTATGTTCTTTGACATAGGTAGTATATGAAATTAGTATTTGGGGTTCCGCTAGAAATATGACTCTTTGTATCTGTTCCCATGAAAAATTTCTTTTTGTAAAGCGTATAAAATATCTAAGTACTCATGATGTTTTTGTGGTTAAAGTTGTAATGTTAATCATACAAAGATTGATTTTTTAGAAAATGTTGAACTTAGGTACTACTATACCAAATGTACATTCTACGTTTATTCATCTTTTGGGGTAGTCTGACATTACATATGCGCTCACCAAAACTTTTGCGAGCACGGACGCTTGACGTTTCTTTTTAAAGGAAATGCCTGTTCAGCTACAAAAATTTACCGAGATATATGTTACGCCATTTGGCATAAATAGTGATTTTCGAATATGCATTTTGTATTTTGTGTTCGACTCATGACATGATTTCTCTTTATATATCCCTATGAACTATTTGTTTCTGTGAAGAACTATGTTTCAAATATTGAAGAATTCATAGTTTTCATGATTGAAACTGCAGTGTCAATCTCACAAAGATTTTAACTTTTCAAAATGTCCAACTTGGGTACTGACTTACCAAAAGTACATTCTACGTTTATTCACTGTTTGGGGTAATCTTGCATTAAATATCTGCTAACCAAAACTCTTGGGTAGTACGTACGCATGATGTTTAGTTTTAATCTAAATGCCTCTTCTGCTACAAAATCAAATATTAATAAGATATCACTTGAAGGAAGGTAATAAAATAAGCGGTATTCAAGCGGTCTTATGTTAAATGGTACAAACACAACATTATAATCAAAACGAAACGGCGCATAGCAAAGCGGTAGTGCAATAATAATAATACTAAAAATAACGGCGCTTGGCGAAATATTTGCGGTGCTGATAAAGCAAACGTTAAATGCGGTGATAAACTAATAATACGGAAAGCAGATAGCAGTTACTCACTGAGGGGAAAATGCATCCATAGGATCGGAGCCAATTTAGGCACGGCGAATGAACAATCAAGACGGCAGGTATCCTAGAATTTTAACACGACGCGTAACACAACTGGTTGCGCTGCTGTTACTATTGTCTTGTAACTACCCATAACCCCATGCACAAATGAGTTCGAAGCACCCACTCTACAGATAGGCAACACAGCTGGTTGCACTGCTGTTACCCTTGCCGAGTGAACGCCACCAACCCGTCGGCATGCTTGTTAGAAGTATACACCTTGAGCGGTGAATGGGGATACGGCAGATTCGTAACACAACAGGTTGCGTTGCTGTTACTGTCGTGTAGTGACTATTTCTAACCTCGCGCACTGATTACTTAGACGCACCCACTCTACATATAGGTAACAGCAGGTAGCGCTGATGTTACCCTTGGCGAGTGACCAGTACTAACCCGACGGCACGTTTATTCGAAATATACACTATACCAGGTGCGGTAGACGCTGGATTCGTAACACAATGTTACTGAAGCGACTAACTAGCTTATGCTAATAGTATACACTCTATCCGACGTGGTAAACGGAATACTATAGACGCGTAATACAGCTGATTGTGCTGCTGTTACTGTTGTCAAGCGGTAGGTGCTTCGACTCCGCGGCAAATCAGTTAGAAGTATCCACCCCTATTGATACATAACACAACACCCCTATTTCTTTTTCTAGGAAGTGTTTCTTCTACAAAGTTTATAGGTAAATAGGTCATTTGGCATAGATAGTGATTTTGGTAAATTCAATTTGTAGTTGGGGTTCCAATGGAGATATGATTCATATTTATCTATCCGTCTGAAATATTTCTTTGTCTGAAAGCGTTTAGCCCTTTGTCTACCAAGCCAAGAAAAATTTTGAAATCATATTATTTTATTGTAAAAGTAGTATTCTGGCAATATAAAATAAATAAAAAATAAAACCAATTGTTGCGACTGTTATAACAATATCGGGTGGTTTGTCTGCGAAACCACAAGTAAATAGGTCAGCTATTTTCACTTGGTATGATATTGACGGAAGTAGTTCTTCTTGTTTCTTAGGAATAAACCTACTCGGGACACTGATGCTACGGCACAGGGGCATCAGTGTCCCGCTGTCAATCTAGCGCGCTGTCATTGCACGACGACACTACGCTGTAGTTACCGAGGCCGTTTCATTGGAGTTATTATTCTTTTTACCTATCCCAATGAAATGTTATTATCATTTTCTCTAAAGCGTTTAAAATGTTGAAGAAATTATGGTGTTTTCATGATTGAAACGACATTGTTACTCGTACAGGGTATGGATCTTTATAAAACGTTGAACATGGGTACTAACATATCAAAAGTATCTTTTATTCACCTTTTGGGCTAATCTGGCATTAAATATCCGCTCATTAAAACTCATGTAGTTTGTCATTTTGGAGTTTCACTGGAGATATCATTCTTCTTTTTCTATCCCGGTAAAATATTACTTTTTGTGAAGCGTTTAAAATGTTGAAGTAATGTTTCATTCATGCTGTTTCCATGATTGGAGATATGATACGATGGAGATACGATTCCTCTTCATTTATCCTTATGAAATATTGCTTTTCACGAAGCGTTTAAAATGATGAAGTCTTCATCCTGTTTTCAGGACTAAAAATCTCACAAAGCATTGTTGGTCTTGAGACAATATTAAACTTGGATAATGACATGGTAAAGGTACATTCATCTTTAGGGGTAACCTGGTATTAAATATGCGGTCACCAAGACTTATTGAGTACGAATGCATGCGATTTCCTTTTAAGTTAAATGCAGCTTCTACTACAAAATTGACAGAAATATCTGTAATGCCATTTGGTACGGGAAGTTGCTGAGGAATATGAAGTTTATGGGTCACCAATTGTTTTATAGCACCAGCTGATCATAAAATGCTATCATCATATCTGTTTCTACCGGTTTTTCTAACATCAATACTTAATAATAATATTTCTGGTAAAATAATCTTAATTAAATTATATTAATTACAATTAAACCGCAGAACAATAATTCCTAATTAGAATTCATAAAGTTGTTTCTGACATGGACGAATGATGGATTACCAGAAACGGAAATTCAAGAAATACTGGAGCTTACAATATTAATGCACCTTTAAAAACAGATAAACGCTTATAACTTTCTTTATCTCCATCATTTAGTTACATCCATGAATCCATGTATTTATTTTTCTTCATAATTTTTCTGTTGCGCTGATCGCATCTTTGAAATTTTAATGCAGTTTTCTACTATCATTTAATAATTTTTTATAATTTTTGGAATTCAGCGGCTACCAGTTTTTACTTTTTACTAAAAGAAAATCCAGTTCTTTGGAACTGATGGCAGGAAATATTTTGAAATGCGGAAATAAACAAAAGATTCCGTTTTCTTGTTCTGCAAAATTCCTACTGCAGAAGACACCATCATCTGTTGACATAATGACATTGCTATAAAGATACCGGTAAAAATAGTTTTTGAGAATGCATTGCCTTACTCCTGGTTAATATTTGTACGTTACTGGTTGAAGACTGCTAGATTGGTGTGCTTGGCTGCTACAGATACTTGATTATTATAAAATTAGGTCTTCTGTTTTACTTAAAATTTATTTCACATATATTTACCCCATAATTACGTAAGGAGTTATGGTATCATACAAATCATTGAAGCTTAACTATTATCTTATTTTGTGTACCTGTGACATCATATAGCTTATAGCTAAAACTTTCTTTTACGACTGTAAACCGAATGGAGACCACCAAATAACTGACAAGCCAACGTCTTTAAGAAAGTGGTTTTAGGGAACCGGAACAAAATATATGGCAGTTTATATCCGGCTTTCCCCACTATCGTTTCCCTTTACTACCGTATTCTAGCGGTACCAGTATAGTGGTGGGACGGGAGAACAATAAAATTAGAAAAGGAATGATAAAAGTTTACGTATGTGTGTCTGAGATAAGTTTTATTTCCATCTGAGTTTAACAATAGTTTCTTTAGGTGTTAATTTTATTGTTTTAGTATTAGCTAGTGGTATTATTTCTTCATTATAATAATATGGTTTTTAGAAAATTATGTTTTAGATCCCGTCGTCAGTATTTAAGTCATATTTATTTTCGGTCCTAACGAAAATTGAATATTTCATAACATATAGTTTGGAACAAACGTAGCGTTTCAAAGCTCTAAACATTTACGAAAAATTCAAGTTTTTCATGCCCTAGTACACAAATGGTTGTTTAAAAACAAACCAATTTCCACAGGAATACAGTGGAACCTTGATAACTTGTTACTGGTTTTACAGAACTTAATAGACTTAATCAAAGCAGGATCGTAATTTGTTTATAACTACTATACTGCTTTTTATATTTTATTCTGTATGCGCTAACATAATTTTCTCTTGCATGAGATTCAGGGTTGGGTTAAAAATTCGTTTGTTCTAATTTATATAATAAAGTACACAATTCATATATATGATAAACATAGAAAGCCAATAACAAGTTTAAATAGTTTGGTTTATTGTTCTAGTATTTATAACTACAAATATATGACTCGAAGCGCGATTTTAATGACTAATAATAATGTTGATTCTAAATATAATTCAAAATTTGTTAGGCTGATCCAGTTCTCTTCTTCCATTAAGAAAAATAAAGCAAATAAAGAGTAACGAACTAAATACGATTTTCGTATTTTCTTGTATTAGGTTTCTTCAGCTATGAGTACGGTTCTGGAATGAAACTTCTCTTCTTTACCAACGGCGCTGAAGTTGATTGTGTTAAATAAATGAACCTTGGTTAAATAATACGTGGATGCAAATCGAATCGAACATTGCAAGATGTAGAACTTTATTGATGCGCTGTTGGCGTAGGATTTTTGTAGATATGCGCCCTGGTGTAGAAATGGATTGAAACGTTATGATCATAGGCTTGTTGTTGATGAATATAGAAGTTGTGGCTATTGCCTAATAATTTGCGTTGACAGAATGAATTTGACCTCTGCCGAAGTACTTAAACTTGCGTGAGTGATGACTTTAAACTCTCGAATGGTCGGTGCTTTCAAAGTAACTGGTTCTTCTCGTGTGACTGTGCATATCTAGTATCGATGTCAAGGATAATGGGAAAATAGTATGAGAATACGAGTAGAAGAATGTGATAATTATTTGGGAATCGAAAGATTCAGATTAAGATGAGTCATCGGATACTTATCCTTTTTTTGTTTTTGTTTCGTAGAAGCTGAATTTTATTTTGTACAATTTTTATTTACTTATTTTATTTATTCGTAGATTTAATATGTTGATTAAATTATTGAAATTTTATTATAGCGCTTTAGGTGAGATCAATACTGGCTGCGATCATTTCTAGGTCTTATTTCAGAATTAAAGCTTTAGCTAGCGCGATTGTGTCCTCGCAGCCATCAAAAGACAACAATTCAAAAATTGCTTCTGTCTATCACTGCATGTTGCCTAAGACGGTGGTTTTCGAGGGCATCTGCCGCAAGAAAGGTAGAGTTTGAAAGAAGCCTCTGCTACAACATTTTTTAGGAAGGTTATACTTCCGACCAATCAAAAGTTTCTTCCTGATACGTTAAGAAAATTTAAGGCTCAATGTTGCAGTATTTCGTTGACGATTATCCAGTGAAATGCAAGTAGTGGTGATTTCTAAAAGGTGATGGGTCACACCAGAGGTGGAAATAGTAGCCTGATGCGGCCAAAATATCAAAGTATTGTATAGAAAACGCCTCCTGCGAAAATACGTTAAACTAATATACAAACAGATTTGTTGAAAGCCAAAACGGTAAAAAGCTTACCTGTCATTCAGAAAAAGTGGTGGGTGAAATACTTGATGATTCTCGTCGAAACAAAAATTCGCCGACAAAGGAAAAACGTTATTTTAAAATGATAAAAAAACTAGCCATCGTAAGAGGCTAGTTGAATTAGGTTAGGTTAGTTACTTTGATGAATTAGGTTAGTCAATTTAGATATATTATTAGAGGATTTCTCATTTAATTTATGATATATTAAGGAATTGCTAATTGCTTATGCGATTACTAATTAATTGAATCAAAGAGAATCCTATGTCAAACTCGAACTCTAATAACTCGAATTCCTTGAATACGCGACTTTTTTGAACTTCACATAACACTCGATGCTAATTTTTCCTCAGCATCTCGAACATCTTTAAGTTAAAATCTTGATAAGACCAAATTTGTTAGATTATTGGGTTAGCCGTTCAACCTAAACATCTCAAAGGCAGACAATGAAAATCCACTATTAATCGAATTTCATTTAAAATCTTTATAACTTGAAGTTTGAAGCACGCTACATCAATGTCGAAGTGTCGATGGGTATATTTAATGTCAGGTGACTAATAATCGTCTGGAAGTATGATCTCTCGCTACCCTTGCAGTGTCTCGCAATGTCGACAAAGTGGACTACCCAGATGGTGAATATGTTGTTCTGTGGGGTTCACCTCTGGTAGCAAAAATTGCACACATCAAAACCTCAGCAGGATATAACATTACGGTACCAGTTTTCACTTGGCTTCAGTAAAATGACTTAATGCTGCAGGCCCTGCCAGTTTCATAAACCTCGCTTCCTCTCCCTAATCTGAGCAAATGCTCACCGCTGTCTAATCAACGTCTAGACCTGTTTGTGCATCTATAAGTACCGTATTCATGCTCCTGATCGTACTCGCGCCCTTTAAGGTCTTCTGGCTGAGAATCAATGTAGTAAGGTTGGCCAATGCTTCCCAAGGGTTACCATCAGCGCATATCCTGGTGGTTATTCTGTCCAAGTGGAAGTCTGCCCCGAGGAAAACCTCCGCGGCCTGTCTGTCAATTGTCCAGCCGTTTGCAGCTAAACAGAGTGTGTTTAACTCTATCACTGTTTCCAGAACTGGATACTGTGCCAGTCTGCAGTATCAAATACATTTTTTAAGTCGAGTAGAACAAGTGCACACAGCTCTCTAGCATACCTTGATCTGGCTTAGCCAGCTCTGCCAACTCTGCCAGGCTGAATGACAGCGCGGACCGCTTTTCCGCAGTGTATAGCGGAATTGCATATCGTGCATTGGTCTCAGTGAAAAAAAAAACTGCATTCGTTGCAGGATAACTTTCTGCAGCACCTATGCTACGTCATTTATCAAGAATGTTGGCCTGTAGGATCTTATTCCGCTGTCTTTTGGAATCAGAATCAAGAACTCCGCCAGCAGCTTGATGACCTGAATTGCAATACCGTCCGGCCCATGGACTTTGCCAATTTTGATTTTGTGCACTGCGATTATAACTCCTCCGAGCAGAAGAAGTGTGTCCCTTCCCTTGGAGCTATAGAAAGGACTTCGAGTATATGGTATTCTCTATTAGGAAATAACTCTTCAATTTCCTAATAGAGGACAATTTCATCTACGTTTGCCAGATAGGAATGCTTCTTGTGGGGAGCTTATTTGTGCGGATGAAAATTTTGTGCGGGAATCCCCAAGGATCCTCCTCGATGGCGGTTTGGAGTACTTCTTACCCTGTGTTGTGCTTTTCAAGTTGGTCTGTCTTCTGAGGGTAGCGATTTCTGAGGTTCGTCAGGACACCTGCGTGCGTGTGCTTCACCTGCTTGCGTATTGCTGACGGATGTTGGAGTCACAGGCTTCCTTAGTGCGTGCGATCAGTGGCTCAGCTTATTTTTCGGCTGTGTCATTGAACTTCCAAGCAGAGGTGGAGCGTAGCGTTCGGTCTATGACAGCAAAGCTACTATCACATATGGTTGATACCTTGAATCTGTTGTTTTGCGTTTGTCATTAATGTATTTCCACAAATATTTAGGATTCGTATTCACAGTGAAATATACTCACAGGAAGATTATTGCTACATATAAATTTCTTGTTAGCTTCCATTTTAGCAATGGTTAATTTAATCAATTATGAATTAAACCATCTTGGAAACTTGGAAGCTGCTTTAAAAACCTTTAGTGGAACATAACCCGTATGATAAAATTTAGTCAAAAATCTATCGATATTTTCATTCGAATAGCACAATGGCACTTTGTGCTCCAGATGCATGGCATCAGAGTAAGTACGTTAGATACAGTTGAGATTATCCGATTTAAATCACGATTCAAAATAGTTACGCTGTAAGATGAGTTGATTTAGAAAGAAGTCTATCATTTGTTATTGCTAAAGATAAGTTCTAAAAAGTAACTCTCTCATTAGGAATAGTGTTAACTTGTTTAAAATTAAGAAGGCCGTAACATTCAGCTAAGATAGTGATGTGATATATGTAAGTACTATTTGCTATTACTTCCAACTCATAGTTGGACAGCTTAGCCGCTGGAAGACTCATATTACCTCTTATGACGAACTTCCAAATCTCGTGTCTTGAATATAAATCTTCTGTAGCTTCATAATGACTCTCATGTAATTGTTCCACATTATTGAAATTGATAAGATCTCTACCGTCAGTAATTTTTGTACTTGTAGAAGAGGTTCTACCTTTACGAAAAACATGTTAAACAAAAAATCCAAGTTCACTATCCAAAACATCAGAGGAAAGCCAAAAATGGAAAGGCAAAATTAAAAGGAAAGCCATTTGATGAAAACAGTGTATTTTGGCATTGTGCCGTTATTGGGAGCTCCCACCGTGCCCTCCCAATTCCGGGATTGCTTGATGCAATAATAGCAATATTGGGAGCTTTTGAAACCAAGATTTTTTTGCTAGATTTTCCACGAATTGTTATAACTACCATATATAAATATTTCTACATTGTAAAATTAATCATTCCCAAAGAGCAGCACAATTTTTCTCTACGAACACGGCTCCAAAATGACTCCATTAGGCTCCAAATCCTAAAAGTTGAAGCTAACATATTCATATCCGCTAAAAATGATATTCCAGTAGAATACACATTACATTATATAAGAAATATATATATATATAGTATGTGCGCCACTGCTTAAAATAGCTATTTTAACAGAGCCCCATAAATATACTCGCCGTTGCAATGTTTGCATAGGATTTCGAATTGTATAAGACGCGCGTGTTTGGATCAGGTGCATTTACCACCACGAAAGTATGCGCCTGCAGCCTTTTTTCTCCCAAAGGGATCAAGACTAAAAGTTCGAAAGGAATAACTAATATTTCTATAAAAAATATTGACTCTTTTTTTTTTCAAGGACTATCTCTTTCTTTTATTTTATTGCGCATTTGGGAGTTACTGAGGCTGACCTAGAACTCTTGTATTTTGAGCTTTGGAGAAAAAATATTTATTACTAAAGTTGGTGCAAAATATTTTAAAAGTTGAGATTTCAGCGATAGATGGCGTACTGTGGAGTATACGAATTAAAGAATTCTTGTTCCAATTCTTACTCATCGTATTATATGTATGAACTGGAAACATCATAAGAGTTATCAAAATAGAGACACGACCTAGACAATCATCAATGCATAATAATAATTAATATATAAATGTATCTACTTTGTAATTAGTTGGAAACTTAAGAGAACATATGTTTCCAAAAGCCGTTCTCACACAAAAGCAATGTAGAAAAATATTATTCGCCTTATGCATTTATTAAATCATAGGCCAATAATTGAAATGTATATAAAAAGTCGCTTTGCGCTTTGAATTTTAATTACATTCATTATTATGTTAGAATCATATCTGTTACCATGTACTTTTTCTTATGCGCGTTATTTTAATTAATTTTATTTTAATAATTAATTTTTCACTTTTCTTAATGACAACCTCTATAACAATTCTCGGTTTGCCTTTTCTTAGAAATTGTAAAATGTTATATTAATTTAAATTGAATGTTTTAATTGTTTATATAAATTGGAATCATTGAGTTTACCTTGCTTCAATAAATTCTTAGTATAAGTATAGCTTTTTTAAATTAATTAAATTGGATAGTTAGCTGAATCTTGTACTTAACTATTCCATAGAAAAAGTGTATGATATTTAAGCTTCTGAAATGTATGATATTTAAACATTTAGAGCTTTTATCTGATTTTCACATTAATAGCTTCATTTGAAAGGAAATTTTAAGTATATTTCAAATTACAGGTTCAAGGATATCTTTAGAAAGAAGATTTGTCTGTTGTATTTATGGTTCCTTAAACAATATAAAAAATCTAGAATTTTCCCGAAAAGCAGTTAGGTTAATTTATCTAACGTCACCTTTCAACACTAAACTAAAGATTTTAAATAATTACATTCGTAAATTATATAGTAGTCTACAAATATTTTGTAAATGAACTTTATTCACTATATTTATATTTATCGAAATTATTACATCCCATGGAATGGGACAAAATACACATCCTCTTCTATACGCAAGTTTTCGATGAAAGCTGTGAATATAAGGCTCAACTTACCAAAAAGCTAAAAAACTTTATTTATAAGAAAAATAACAATGTATGACAATTTTTCAAAATATTTTCAAAAAAAATGGTTTTAACTTTGATCCTACACTAATTAGTGATTTTAACTATCAAAACTATTTTCACAGCACATGTAGGAATATTTTATCTGGGTTATACATAAATGAAGATGAGTTTAACCAAAGCCATCCAAGTTTAACCAAAAACTGTTTACATTCAAATTTATTGTCAATAAATGAAAATTTTACAGCTGTAATCATAGTATCTGAATGATTAACGTTCCAAGAAGTAAGAAAATAAAAGAATTTACAAATGTTTCTACACATGGTGAAAATGATTGTTTCACTATGAACTTGTTGGGCTCTCATCAAAACAACCATAACATGAACACAAACTTTGGTTTTAATGCTGACCTTTGTACAAAAGACAAGATTACAAACAAGGTCATGAAATAAACAAAGCGTCAAAACAAGTGATAATAGATGACGACGCTATTTGTAACAACACAGGTATCCCTAACGACTTATCATTGAAAGCTGTTAAGAATGTGTAGTGTTCCGACGTGAGTCCAAAAATTACTACAAAATTCAAATGTGACTATTTAGACACTTTAAATTCAAATTTTTTTCTTCAATAGATAGATAGATAGATAAAATCTTTATTGGCATACAAAAACTAAAACAATATTTCTTACAAAAAACAATAGACAATAAACAATACAAAAATTATATATATCTTAACATTAAATTTCATTGGCGGAAGGCAAGGCTTTTATTTATCTCTTCAATACTTCTCATTTCCTCACACTTTCCTCCCTTTAATTTCTTTTTTTACTTCTTCCACAATTCTCTTCATTAACTCTAAAGCTTTTCCCTTCATCTCTAAGCTTATCCTCCAGTTATCACCAGTTGCCTTTCACTATACAACCATCTTATACCATCACAATCCCTTACCCAGTGGCTCCAAATTTCCTGTTCCATACCACATATTCTACACATTC
>WYDF02008002.1:0-27166 GCA_009867245.2 Adranes taylori
TGAAAAAGCGGTATTTCAGATTGAAACTTCATATATTTTCAAATTTCGTATTTTATAGATTGTAAGTACCTAAATTACCTAAGTACCTAAATTTAATGACGAGTTGCCGTAACTAAAATACCCTCTTAAAAAAGAATTCCTCTTACGCAAGCAAAAGTATTACATGTGTTTTAAAAAACAACATGATAATGCACATATATGTCATTACGACAATTAACAAATGCATGACTGTAAGGTCCAATTATAAGAAAAATATTAACTCAGTTCTAGCGTGCATAATTAATTTACTATTCCAATTGTATATAGATTTTAATTATATAGACTGACAGAATATTGAATAAATCGAGACTTAATTTAGACGTTATGCTGCTCGTTTGACAATAGACCACCCGCTGTTCTACAATTAACATACTCCAAATCTTTGCCCGTATTTAATTGAATTAATGTGCCCTCGAATAATGTTTCTAATTGTTTCAATACATACTATAAAAGGTATACGGTAATTTAAAAAACTGCTAACATCGAGCCAACAAGTGAACTGATCTGCCCTATAAGTTATCTGATCTAGACAATTTGAAAAAACACGGTAGCCTACATGTAGGTAGATAAACAAGGTTAAATACCCTGATCGGGAAGTGATCATATACTACCCCACCAACTGAACTGGTGCTCGAAGGGTAGATAAAAACTGATTTGAATATGACTTACAGATTAAAAAAAAATTCTTAGACCTACTCTGGAGCTATTCCAATAGTTAAAACATTGGAATAAGCACGACTATTAGTAACAGTATATGTGAGTTGTAATCCAAATATATAGAAAAGCGGTTCTAATAACTTTTAACATTCAGAAAGATCTATTTAATGTAAAATAAAATACTTGAGAGCAATTATTATTATCTTTTAGTCATTATATTACTTTTTATAACTTATGAAAACGTTTTAAATAAAATTTTACATACTTATATTTACAAAGTAAATTCTGTCTCTGGAGTAAGAATTTGTTTATCTCTATTATCTTCTAGAATGAAGGCTGTCTGTAGAAGGTCATCAGCTTGTACTAGTAAATAACGATATTCGTAACGCCCTGTTTCATTCTAAAAAATAAAATAAAAAACATTATTATAGAGTTTGCAGAAACCCAATATTTATTAAAAATTCTATTAAGCCCTAATAGCTGAAAATAGTGACAGATGTAAATATTTGAGCTCTCGACCAGTGGCAAATAATGTTATAAAAATTGTTTTATTCCTAATTGACGGACCTCTAACATTACAGTTATGCGTGTTTGTTAGGACTGGTACCCGAAAAATGATTTCGGTTTTAACTTTGGATCAATCTATTTTAAAAAGAAGGATGCTTGAATTCTGCGCTCAGACTAACAATAAATTTTGAAGTGGATAAGTTCAAGAAGTTTTAACTTTTCCCGAATGTCTGATGAGCATAAAAATTCAGTTCTTGAACTGAATAAAAAATTCAGTTCGTGACTATTTTTCAGAACATTGCCGTGTGTCAGTGGGAGAATGGTGAGCATCTAGAGAACGGTAGCAAAGTGATGAAAAAATCAGTACCAATATACTACATCGCTGAAATACAAAAATGATTAGAAATTATCATGGTTCATTTTAACGAAAATTCCAGCAAATAAGCTCAGGAGAAAAGGGCAAAAAATATAAAGAAACCAATGCACATAAAGTCTATATAATAAGTCTACGTTCATATAAATACTTAAAAGTTTTGATTATATCCTAACATGAATTTATTTTTCATTCCTACCGGATGTTTCGCCAATCCGATATTTATTTATATTTATGTTATATTCTCAAGAAACTGTGGGTGCGACAAACAAAATGAGATCAGATATGGATTAAATGGCAAAAATATTTTAATGTTGATCAAAAATATATTAAATGTTTTTATTGGCCTATCTAATTTTTAAGTCGCAAGAAAATTACCTCAATCATTTCCAAATGAGCTGTTGCTTTATGAAAGGAACCTTGCAAATAAAACTTCATACGAATATGTTTCTTGCCATTATTATCCAAAAAACCAACATAGCTCGGATGTTGTCTCCTACCTCGTCTAGTTTCTTCTCCATACGCTTTTATAGGCGTACCTAACTTATCTTGAATCTTTGTATTGGCTAGACATTTTTTTACAGCTTTTGTGTAAATATTATTCGGACTTTGACTCGAAAATAATTCATTAAAAACAGCATAAAATAAAGTGCCAGTTACGCTAATTCCAAGTAAAATTATACTTAAATATGTAAGTGTTTTTGTTCCTTCTTTAACTTTCTCACCTAATGGTTTAACATTAGTATCGACTTCTGAAACATTTCTCACTTTGGCTACACCGAATTCCTTACTACTTTTATGTCTACTAATAACATAGGCCCCAAGATGTTTATATTCTAAAAAGTTACTTGTACGTCGTCTTAAAAATGGATACAGCAGTTTAATAACAGACATTTTAACAGAATAAAATCTACTTAAATCTAACCTACAAACAAAAACATAAAATCGCATTGCCATATCAACGTTTCAGTTCAAACCATTGAGATGGTATTTTGTAACAGGTCTAATTTTATATCTGTGATGCGGTAGATTGAAACAAATCCTTCGTATGGTAATGGTATTATGAAACAGATTCGGCTGTCTAATTTCGTATCTGTGATGCGGTAGATTCGCAATTATTCTTAGATTTGGCAAAACTGCAGTTAAGGAATATTTGACAACTGATTTCGCAACATTGCCATATTACACGAATATAAACAATTTAAGGTAAATACGTGTTTTACTATACGAGGAACATATAAAAATTCGTATATTACATCACCATTCATTTGTGTCGGGACATTAAATTCAAATTAGAAAGCATGTTTTCTTTTGAAAAGCCCCGAGAAAAAAATATTGCAGATATAAGGCATAATAAATCCAATATGTAATTAAACAGAATTGTAAATCATTTTACTGTAAAAATAGATTAGCAATTATTTTAGTTTTTGACTGCGTTTAATGTTCATATGCTCAACAGTAAAGTTGATGACTAAAAGATAGAAAATTTTATTAAATGAATACAAAAGTTTTTAGTTGACAAATAATTATCTCTATTGCAATAAAAAGATGTGAAGCAGCAAAAAACATCAAATGGATAAATCTGATATATCTAACCCTACGTCCACTTTATCGCAATACCCATTATCGGGTATCTTAGCAAGAAAATCTTGATAATCTTGTGGTAATTTTGATTCTTGGGCTCCTGCACGTAAAACTTTTAAGTAAACAGCTGATGGTAAACGTTCTCTAGGCAAATCTTCAATGTTCTCCAAAGTTTCTGGTAGGTCATTCATTTGGTATACAATGCACGTAAGAATTTTATCATCAGGAGTATAAACGTCAATTTCAAATGGAAAGTACACACCTGTATTAACACCTTCCTGACTGAAAATTATAGTATGATGTTAATTATTCTGATATAAAATGAGTCAAATTATTACATATCTAAATCTTTTCTATTGGTTACATTTAACTCCCAAATGGCTCCCCACACTATACTTCCATTCTTAGGGTTAATTGTAGCTGCGCTACCATGCCAGCGTTTAGAATACGATGAAAAATCCAACTGATAATTCTAAAAATATAGTTACAGCGAAGTACAATCGATATACATTTCTCAAGTAATGTATAGTAAATTTTTTCTCAAAATTTACTATATTTACAATATTTCAAAATATTTTTATCTAAGTGAATAATAATCACTGTTAAACTAATGGCGCAAAGTGGTTGGTATTTTGGTAATGGCAATATATGTTTTGTTAGATAACGATACAAGACAAAAGTAAAATACATTTGGACTTTATTTGCATTTTCATCGCTAGTGAAACGACTAGAAAAATAGTATGGATGATTTTTGCGCGGAATTTTATATTTAATTTAAATAAAAAATAAAATTGTTCACATCTAAAAAATGGAATATTTTGAAAATGATTATTAATACTTATTGTTGTTGTAGTAAATGTCATAACTTTACCACTTCTATGATAAGTAAAAGACCGCCAAACACAGTATAAATAATATTTAAAATATGATGGAAAACGAGCGTCGTTATAATGTTATGGAAATCAAATGATGTATATCATCGTACTTACTTTAATTTTTCCAATTCCAACTCTTTTAGCGCTAGGACTATTTACATGTATACGTTTCTCTAATAAATTACTTCCATAAGCAAAGTATAAAAACGAATTTTGTCCCATTCTACCATCAAATTAATTAAATTTAATCTAGCCGATATTAAATGTATATGGTCGTAAAATAAATAACAAAATAACACAAACAAAGCAAAAACAAGTCAGCTGATTTTGAATCAGGTTAAAGATCTATCGACTTGGCATGGCTGTAAATGGTAGATCAGCTGATATCTGTTAAAATCCACCCACTTCATCCTATAAATCATTCAAGTTCATCACCTTTTATTATAGTTTTATTAAATCGCACCACTTATAAAGAATTTTATTGTAGTTTCCAAGACTACTATTTTTAGATCCGTAAAGGTTTCACGACATACAAACGCTGATAGTGTTTAATTATTTGGCATTTTCCCTGACATTTGCCAACTGGATGTTTTCAACTTTGACCTAATGTTTTTGTATATTTTGGACTCTTTGTACAAAGCTCTTCCAACGAAAGGAAACTAATAGATGATTCAAATCTTCTAAAACAGAAATGTATGTAAAATAGCATACTTATTCTTAGTAATAATTTAAAAGTGATAAAGTATGGATTGGGTTATATCAGATGAGTTATCATTAACTGTGGGTCACGTCGTCGGATGGGTGAGTGCTGGGGCTATGATAATTGGAGGTGTTATTCCTTATATACCACAATATAGACAAATCAAACAAACACAAGATGCAGAAGGTTTTTCATTATACGTTTGTCTTGCATTGCTTGTAGCAAATACGCTTAGGATAATGTTTTGGTAATGTTAATATTAAAATTCTGCATTTTAGTTTTAAGTAATCTTTTTTTTTAGGTTTGGCAAACATTTTGAATATCCTCTGCTTATACAAAGCATTATTATGAATATAACAATGTTTATTATGATACATCTGTGTGTAAGAGTCAGGAATAAAAATCATTTGTTATTAGCAAGACAAAGGGTATTTACAGGTAATAATCAGATATTGTTATAATTTTCGCTCTCTTTTTGGTGTATTTTTAGTTTTTTACACACTTTGGGTTTTCTAAGAAGCTATCTTAATTCTATAACTTTATTTTTTCATTTTGGCAGCTAAACCGAGTGAAGTGGTCAGGTTGCTTCAATTGAAACCCTCACGCTCTTCACGTAGCATTTGTGGTAATTTTATTTGCACTTTTTAATCTCAACTGCATGCTCTATCGCTATAAACCTTATATAACACTCCTAAACATTAAGAAATATGTAATTTCCTTCTTTGCTTAGTGCATTATCTGTAAAGCTTTGTCTTTTGTTGCTCATAATTTACTAACGTGTGGTTATGTGATAATAAGATGTTACATTTCAGTCACTGTGTATATTAACTTCAAAATACCTGCGTTAAAACAATAAAATTAATCAGACGTTTACCTTAAATCTAGATCAATGAAACTATAAAAACAAAGAATTGTTTTATTACTAAAATAAGATATTTATTTCCAATGCACTGAAAGTGTTTTTGTTAAAGCTTTTAAAGAATACGCCAAGTTTGATGACTAGTACATTTTGTTCAGTTTACGCACTTTGAAAATGACGGAAATATAGCTGTGCTGAAATCAGCTTTGTCGTCCAAAAGAAGCCACGCATTTTACTTATCTGAAATTATACAATTTTCTATATCTAATGGTCTGCTTTTGTTTTTTTTATTACGTTTGAATTCTTTTGTTTTTTTCGGGTTTTTAAATTAGTATTTTTTATTTAAAGCTATAGTTTGACTTGTCCCACAATCGTGATTTGCATATCTAGAAAACATACTTTGCTTTTTAATTGTAATCACCTATCTTTGTAGGTCAGTTATTTGTTAATTACTTTAAAATTTTAATTTTAGTTATTATAATATAATTAAAACTTTAAATGCACACAGATATCGTTACAGTCCTTATATTCATAAATCATCGCATGCAATGCCGTTCCCAAAGATTCTAAATCATACTCCCAAGTCAAATTAGTTTTAAATTCCCAAGTCTAATTGTAGGCAAATTTGTAACATTGTAAAGTTATGCCTTACATAATAAAATAAATCAATTTAGATTGAGTTCTGAGTGTACCTATCAGAGTCCCCATAAATTTTTATATGCAGACTCTAGTTTGCAAGTCTTTCATGTATCTTTAATACTAAAATAATAATAAGTAAATGTTTAGTAAGAAAATTAAACATTTAGCATGAAATTCGTACTTTTTATCACTGTTAATGGGAACTACAACATTTTTAGTAGCTTATGGTGTTTTATTAGGTAATATCAGCAACACAGCATTTGTTCTACTTAATGTGTTGCATATAATAATGTAGATGAAGTATGTAACTCTTGAACATCATGACCTTGTAATCTTTGTTTCTTATTAGGGTACACATAAGCTTTCTGAGTAACAATCTATAAAATTTTTCTAAACCTCATTTTAATATTTATACTTGTCAACAAATATGCGAAATTGTAAGATCGTATGTTCTTTGCAAAGAACTTGCCACCAATCACTACTTACGTGCCAGAATTTTTCTGGATAGAATTTCGCAGTCTGAAAACTTTTCTGCATTATTTTAATAGTATGTTATCCATCGCTATAGTGTTCTTATTAAATTGATAACTGACAGCACACATTTAATTTGTTATATTAGATTTGTTCACATTGAGTAAATTTTACGTTGATAAAGATCACACTGAATAAAACTTACGTGAACTTTGGATCTTATTTGCATTTTAAACTAACGTACGACGAGTGCCCATTTCGGAGTTTTTGGTCCTCGTCAGATACATGTAAGTATAATCTTTATACATCGACCTCACATTACGCCACAGGGACTATCCTCTAAAATGAGTGTATTTTTGCTATTGTACCGTTAGTTTAGGCATAGTTTCAGGAAGTGACTAGTTACGTTGACAAGGATTGTAGGTTGAAGGTGAATTGGTTTAACAATACAATTAGACACATGCGGGAGTCACTTCATCTGTTAATGGAACAGTATTCGAGGAAGCCGTCTATCTGGCTCGCTCAAGAAATCAAAAAGCTTAAAGTAATTTATAGAAAGTCTGTATCGTTAAACGAAAAATTATCTAGTTCGGCGTATACCCAGTTTGGATTTTGGCGGACCTATCTTACAGACAGGAGTCAGGAGACTTAAAATCACGTTTTCTCCTATTTGCATTCTGGAAGCGATTACATTGGATCGTGTTAGTAGTTTAGAATTCGAGGTCGGGGACCATGATCATGACACGTGCTCGAGATCTACGCTAAGACCTCGAATGATTCGCCTAGACAAGTCGGAGAGAAGCTTTTGATTCATGGGTCTTAGACTGTACAACTGCTTACCGAAGGGTTTAAAAAACATGCCAGACAAAATTTTCAACAGCACTTGAAGACTGAAGTCATTTTTAACTGAGCAGGAATTCGACCACATTAATGAATTTCTACAGTTTCACTTTAGCCATTAGAACATGAGAGGGTCCAATGAGTGCCTGCCGTCTGTCAGGTGGGTCTTTTACCTATTAATGCAATGAGTGGGGGAGTAGGTTGTGTGACTTGCTACATTTTGTAATATTCTGGTGTGTTTATTGATGCTATAGTGGGGTTCTTAAACTATTATAGACGTCATGCATGTTTTGGTATGTATTATGTTTTGTGATGGAAGTTGGCCGCCATACCAATAAATTAATATTAATTGTTATTAATTTATTGGTATGCGGGCCAATTTCCATCACAAAATTGCGAATAGTGCCTGTGGTGTAATATCATTTCGATGCATAAAGATTATACATCCACGTACCTGATAAGGAGCAAAAACTTCGAAACGAGCGCTCCTCGTAAGCTGTAATCGTATAATGTTTAGTGCTTAATTAATCTTAGTCGTTATGTTGCTTATTTCTTCGCCTTAAGTGCTACTATATAATCATATTTTTTCTTTTCAATTTTGTTGAAAATGCTCATAGTGTAAAATATATTGCACTACTATCAGATTTTCTTGAAGAAATACATTGTGCGATTCGGTATATTAAATACTAACTATTTTGATCATTTTTGCGATCCAAATGTTAATGTTTTAAACGTTTATAAATGTATGACATGCAAATGTCTACGTTTTCAAACTCCCTCTGAACATAATTGGATTATTTTCAAAACGATGGTCGTGTGCATTGCAAATGCGCTTTAAAGTGATCTGGCTGGGTACTTCGAATCACGTTTTTGTTCATTTCCTGAGAAGGCATGATTTTTTTTTATTCGACAGTTTTTTCTGATATATATTTCATCTTCAGTTAAAATGATTACATAACCATACTCGATATGATGCGGAATCTACAAGGTTTAACTTTAATCTTAACGTAAGTTAAAAATGACTTTGAATGTACCAAATTTTATTTCTGATAATAAGGAAGACACTTATAAATTTGTTATAAGGACACATATAAATTACTTATATTATTTTATTCAATTATATATTATATGTAATTTTATCTTACATTTCTATTGACTAGATTTTGATCCAAATTTCTTTTGGAATTGGACCGATTTTCAATCATACATTGATTGTATCTTGGTATTTACAATAGTTACAGCCGTAATGATGTACCTGTTTATAGATTACATAGTTTTTGTCGAAATAGTTGGATTTTTGGCTGTTTTTACTGAGGCTATGTTGGGGACGCCTCAGCTCTTGAAAAATTTTAGAAGTAAATCAACCGAAGGCATGAGGTAATCAGTACAATAACTGTCTGCTAAGTGATGAATACAAATGGCTATTTTTACTTTTTTAGTATAACTATGGTCGGGTTATGGACGTTTGGTGATGTATTTAAAACATCTTATTTCTTTATACGTGCAGCTCCATTACAGTTTTGGGTGTGTGGATGCATACAAGTAACTGTAGATTTATTAATACTTCTCCAAGTGTTTTTCTACAAGGGTAATAGTGATTCGCAACGCGTACGACCTCATAGATTAGATTGAGTGGTTATCATCTGGACGCACGACAGTACCGATGAACTAAAAACAATTACCGATCGACGCCGATGCTCATCGATTTTCAGCGAGCGCACGTCACATTTTGATTGTTTGAATAGGAAACGCTTAAAATCCGATAAATACACAGTTAAGAGTATAGATGGAGCTAGGACAAGTATACATAAGCGAGAAAGTTGTGAAGCGGATTTTGCGATGAATACGCAATTTTTATTTTGTAAAAATGTGAAGCGTGAAATGCAAGTGAAGGCAGACGTTCATGCTTCTGAAATTCAATCAGAAACGACGAAGGACGTAGTTAAAACAGTTAATGGTAATTTTGATATGCATGTTAATGGCGAGCATCGGCAAGATCAATTGAAAAAAGGTACTAAGAAATCATCGAAGCGAATAAAAATGCTTATTCACCGGCATACATTATGACCCGGCGCTATTTTAAGATATTTACAATTAATTTAATGCTAGTGTTATTGCTAAAATGTTGGTATTAATTTGCAGAGACTTAATTATGTTTAGTTGTAGTTTATCACAGGGCTTTATTGGTTTTTACGCGTTTTTATTTTTATCTTTGTCGTGCTAATCTCAACTGCAGATTTCTTTCTGGCATTTTACTGAATACGATGATTCCAGGTAAATTTAGCTTATTCTTGTTTTCATTTTGTGCCGCAGTGTTCATTGCAGGATCTACGAGAAAAATTTTGTACTCTGGTGGTACAAATTTTGTGCTTGGGTGCTACAATTTTCTCATTTGACAGTAATATGATTTATTAATTGATGACAACTAAGGTACTTCACAAATAGTTTTAATTTGCAACTAATTCAGCCGCATCTAAAATTAAAAGTTTTTGTAAATTTGTTTTTACTGCTAAGAAAACCAAGTATAATTATGGACCTTATTTGAACAAATTACATTTATATTTTTTTCAAAAGTTCATCATACTCATTTAATGAGTATAATGGTTGTTGGGGTTGTTGGAGAGTAACCGGAATAGTTAGTAATACTCTTAGATCAATTTGAAAATAAATTTTCTAGTTGTTTTTTGTAACTATATCGGTTATAATATTTAGTCTAATTATTTTCCAGAGTTTATTTAGTTTGGGATGTAGTTTTTTTTTTCGTTTTTGGTTGTCCGACATATTTTCCCTATATGTCTCCTATATTTTTTCAATGTTCTATATTTTTTGTCGTCTATATTTCTTTGAATATCGTCAAAGAAAAATTAGATACTAGGACAACTACACTGACACAATGATTTAACGTTATGAAAACTTGCATTACAATTTATTTTTTGTGTAATCTCAGTTCAGCTATGGGATATGATTACAAACCCAAAGTAGGCTAAATGTTTATAATATAGTAATACTTGTAGTGTATAGAAAAACTTGTTTCCACTAATCACTAGTTACCTTACCAACTTCATCAAATTGAAGAGGCAGCGCTGTGGGACTCTTGTAAGTAAGCCTAACGGGTAAGTTGGAGATTATACATGATATTTATTTGAAACTTCAACACCTCTTTTTTGTTTGCCACAGCACACCAATGGATTTTCTTACTTCTTTGCCTTGTTGATCTTCTTCAAGTGGCATGTCTTCTAGAAAGATGGCGACAAGAATTTCCAAGTTTACTTTATTTCCTGCAGTGCGAAATAACGCGCTAATGCTGAGACCAAACTACTATCGTAAGTTCTTTTACCATGAGGTCTTTCATTTGCCTTGGCCACGGCGGCTCTTAATTTTTCCTTGAATAATGATGTGTAACAAATTGTATTTTTCGTTGCACATTACGTGCCCAAAGTACTCTAATTAACGCCGTTTTAGGGTATTGATTACCTCGATTTAATTTTCTATTTGAGTTTAAACCTCTACGTTAGTTTTCCGTTCTTTCTAGGAAATTTTTAGAATTTCTCTATAAGCCCACATTATAACGGCATCAATTCTTTTACACATAACATATATTAGTGTCCATACTTACATACCATATAAAAGAATACTAAAAACATAAAAACGCAGTAATCTTAACCGTATTGTTAATTTCAGGTCACGCGATGTCCTAACTTTTCATTTTTACAAATGCGCTTCGTGCTTGTTCTATTCTGCATCTGATTTCTTGACTAATGACTAATTGTGTCTAATGACTAATTGATACTGATTGAAGTTTTGCTGAATAAGAACCATTTTGTTTTCTTTGCGTTGTTTCATCCCCATATGCTTTCTATGTGATATAACTGCGTCTAATAATATCTGTAGATTATTCAAGCTTGTTGCTATCAGTACAGTATCATCTACATATCTGATATTGTTGAATACAATTCCGTTTATGATTACTCCAGAATCAATATGATCCAGAGCTTCATTAACAATATTCTCTAAATATACATTGACCAATAAAGGAGAAATTTCCACAACCCTGTCTTAATATTTATATTTCATATGTTGTATCATGTTCTACGCGAACTGCAGCTATCTGATTCCAATATGAGTTGGCGATAATGCGCACACCATTTTTATCCAGACCCAATCTAACAAAATTTGTAGCAATTTGTCGTCTATATCAAATGCCTTCTTATAATCAATGAAACAGCGTACAAATCTACATTCATATCACGATACCTATGAGTTAGAATTTACATACTGAATACTGCCTCACGTTTCCGAAACCAAACCAAATCTTATCCATCTTTTCTTCGCACGTCGCGTATATTTTTATTTATAATCTTCAAGAATAATTTGAGAACATGATTCATGAGATTAATTATTCTACGAGCGCTGCATGATTTCGATCTTGACTTCTTAGGTATTGTTATGAATATGGATTTTAGCCAATCCAAAGGCATCCCGTCTTATAAATCATGTTAAATAGATCAAGTAAAGCAGATATTGCCCTTCCATTATGTAATAATTTAAACAATTCATCGTGAATTTGATCTGGTCCAGCACTTTTACCATTTTTTAGTTGTTTTCTGGCATATACAAACTCGCTTTTTGTATTACTTGGCGCCTCATTTATTTGCATGTCTGGAATTGCAGGTCTTTCATCTAATGAAGTACTTACCCGTTGGTCTCCTCATATGTTGGATAATAAACCGAATTTTGATTACTATATCATTCGCCTTATCTTCGTACTGACAAACCTGATGACCTACATCAAGGCATCTTTAGTTTTGATCCGCCGTGGGCATTTCATATCCCCGGTACCACCCATCTGGCAGGCATTCCCTTATCTGCCACTTGGGGAGGCTCCGATGGGGACTAGCAACCTCACACGGACCTTGTTGATAAAACAGCTCCTATTGTTGAGGTGTTTGATAATTCTTCAATAATTCTTTTCTCATTACTATTTAATTTTATTTTCGTAAATCCTTTCATTTCAAAATCCTGTATTGTATACCTTTATACATTATCCATGAACATAAACGTAAACTTTTGAATTGATCGATTTTCTAGAGACAGATTTTTGATATACAAAGAGTTTTCAAATTAAATTACATGGGGTAGAATATAAAGCTTATTTCACGGATCACGTTGGATGCTCTCATTACTATTTATGCGAACACTCGTAAGTTAATTGATAAATTATTTCTGTCTCCGGTTTGAGGCAATACATCTATAACTAGTTGGGCCTCAATTTTCAGTGATATCTATCGGTAGGTTTCTGACATCAAAATATAATGAGCAGTTTTTAATCAGTTTTACATTGGTTACATTTTCCATGTGGACTCAATTGTCGGTTCAGTTGTCACATCAGCTAAGTATTTTAAGCACAGAAATTGTTTAGACGACAGCGGAAAACTTCCTACAATGCAGTATTTCCAGATGCTTTCAAAAGCAGACCAACTTAATGTAAGCAATCAAATTTATTTTCTATTTTAAAATTGAAGCTAGAATTATTTGAACTAGAATGGAGTGTTCGGGCATTCGGTGTATTAATATAATGATTGAAATTAATATAATCATTTGTGTCTTTGAAAAATATATCCCCTCCGGAATAGAACCCGAATCAAGCCGACTAAAAGGCGTGTAAACAGAAATTAATATACAAATAAGTTGAAACAAGGTGAGTGGTGCCACCTGCCTGTAGACGCATGATTTATGCGTTGACGGTAATGTTGGAAACTGCAATACTTCGTAGATTAATCATACGAGATTTTAACACATAAGAAATTGTTAGTTCTTTGAAATCAGTGCTCCGCTAGTTTAGTGGTCAAAACCCCTGACCGGAAATCGGGAGACTCTGGTTCGATTCCCGTGTAGTGTAAATTTTTTAAAGACACAAATGAGTATATTAATTTCAATCATTACATTATTTTAACTTTTTTATTTGTTTCAAAATTGTAAGTGTTTATTAGTCTTGCAATCGTACAATTTTTGTTTCGTTGACACTGTCGTGCGTTTTATTTTAAAGGTGTTAGTCATAATAATAAGGTTTATTACTATAATTAATTTTTCCTGGCGTACCTGTGATCAATTTAAATCGCTGTGTAATCTATAAAATTCATGAAAGTACATCTCTTTTTGTATGATATGCTTTAGCAGCTATGACCAAAATGCCATAATATAATATAATGTGATGTGATTAATTTAAGAAATGTTAAGATGTACTTTTGAGAAACAGTAAAAGAAATGTGTAGATTTAGTTATATTTTTTATTGAGATGTAAACGAATTTGCACTAGTTCAAGAGAAATTATAAACTATAGTAATATATTTTTGTATATAGATATCTAAATGGGAAAATTATAATAGCTTAAATTGTAGAAATTAGGAATTTCGTCAATTATCAATTAATTTATTTATGTATGATTTTTTTAATTACTTTTTCTGCGATAGTATTTCTTACACATCATTATGCCATCACGAATTTGAAACAATTTAAATTATTGTTAAACTTTAAAAATGTTAAATGTACTTCTTTATTTTTGTTTTCGGTTTCGCTTATTTGGTAAGCATCATCAGGTGAAGGTGTAGACATGAATAAAATTGACATGAACTTAACGTAAAAAATAAACGAAGCCGGACGTGCAACAATAAAACAATAATAAGGAAGTACATCAAAAAGATTTTCATTTTAATGTAAGCGTTATTATGGATCAAGCTCTACAAATTTATTTATTGTTGAAAGAATATTTCAAGTCGTGGAAAATATGTAATTTGAATACATATTTCGTTCTCTCAATTTAAGTGTTGTCTTTATTTTAAATAGTTTCAACCGTTTCGGGTCTCTTCAGACATATAGACTATTAATACATAGAAAGTTGTGTGGATTCATTTGGCGTAGATATACTATTATTGGGGTATAGTTAGGTGACCATATTGGGGCTATGAGGGATAGGATTTAGTGATGTTAACGATTAAACTGGAGAGAATCAACGACCAGATAGACGGGAGAAACGACAACGATGACCAGATAACGGCAAGTGGGAACAACGCCAAGACAAAACTCAATTCGATTAACTGTAGATATTTTATATAAAATATGTTCTAAGATAGATAGATAAAAATCTAGAGATGTTTGCTTTTCTCTATCGGAAAGAGAAATGATTTTTCTATACGGCTGTGTGGCTGCTCTGGAGGTTACGCAGGTATGTTTATTTGAAGAATGCACGACTTTTGTGCCTTTATGTACCTAGGTATATTAATTATGCGAAAACATTGAATAAGTTAGTTGTTATTTTGGAATCGGTTTGGGTATTTAATAAGTTTGTACGTACGTCGTTTTTATGTATACATATTTCTAGGTATTCGTAAAGACTTAATTTGTTGTAGCCTTCGACTATAGGAGTGGTTCTAATTTATTTAGATCTGGAAATTTATGATTCGTTTCTAAATTGTGGTTTGCAAAATTATTGTTAATCTTTTGGAGTCTATTTGATTTTAGATGCTCATTGTATCTCGTTTCGAGATTCATTGATGTGTGACCAATATAACAACTATTGCATTCTTCACACTGTAGTTTATTAATGCCAAGATACTTGTTTAGTCTTTTGTATTGAATATTAGATTGCTTAGTTTATTTGTGGCTTTGAAGGCTATTTTTCTTTTTTCTGTCTGTAGAATGTGTCCTATTTTTTTGTGATGGGTATCCAAAATATGAAATTGAGGAATATTGTACGCCTGTGTTTTTTGAGTGAGGATATATTGAATTCATTGCGCGTTTGTTCCGTTTTTTGTTTATGTGGCCGTTATTTCTGTAATTGAGAAGCCATTTTTTTGTTTTCGTTGTTGTTGTTATGTCTATCTGGTCGTTGACTCTCTTCAGTTTAATCATTAAATCCAATCCCTCGTTGCCCCAATATGCCAACTACCTACACAATAGTATATTTACTCCAAATGAACCTACACTGTTCCCCATATATTAATAGTCTGTATCTCTGAAGATGGCCTGAAAGGGTTGAAACTATATAGTCATAATTTAAAAAGTGTACTACACGTGGCAAATCACGAAGAAAAATACACTTCCAATTGATATTTCATCATGGATTATCACAAAGTAACGCTTGACTCAATCAATCTGTCTTAATGTATTTACCAAAATTTTCTCAAAACTAGAAGTTACAGTTCGAAATCAGTCCTGATCAGAGCAAGAGGTTTAGTTATTAATTAAATATTTATAGAAAACTGACATACAGGATGTCCCATCGCAAATTAGTAAATTACAAGACAGTTTTTCATTTTAATTTTACTGCCTACTGTCAAAAACGTTTTTCACAGTTTGTCTCACATTGTTAATTGTGTGGATATTTTAAAAGCATTGAATGAAAGATATATAGATATCAGGCGGAATTTAGAAACAAAGCACGTAGAATTAAGGATATATAGGTAGTACTACTTTAAGACGTACAACTTTTTGTTAATAATTAAATGAGCTAATTATTCCGAAAACTGCATATTGACGTTTAGGAAGTTCAAATTGGTTTAAAAAGGCAATGTAGGGTAGATGCATTTTTGGCATTGGTGGTAGCCTTAGTCAGTAGTCTCTGTTATTCATTAAGCATTATTGCATTTGTTAATGAAAACCAACGCTAACGACCTGCACATTTCGCCTTAGCAAACCAATTCGTTTATCTGCAGTTGTAAGAAGCAAAATTCACTCAATTTCCACTCAATTTCATAAAGTCCTCTTTTGTAATTTTGTAGGCATATAACCATATATTCAGATAAACGATTTTCAAATTGGTTTTTTAAAGCCGAGGTGTGCACGTAGTTAAGCCTTGGTTTTCATTAACGAATGCAATGATGCTATGTGAAAGCACAGGGTACCAATGACGGCTATCAACTATGTCAGAAATGCGCATTTACCGTACCTTGCTTTTTTAAGCCAAATTGAACTTCCTAAACGTCAATATGCAGTTTTCGAAATAATTAACTCTTTTAATTATTAAAAGCATGTAGAGTTAGAATCATTGAATAATAATTATCAAATTCTTCAAAGATGGCGACTTATCGAGTTAAGTTTTAACAAAAACAATGATAGAAAATTTTGTTAAAAGTTCTTTTATTGCATTTAATATATTCTCTTTTAGGGCTTATATATTTTTGTATGCGTTCAAACCAATTCTTAAAGCACATTTTCCACTCTGAAGATGCTATATAAAAAACATGATTTTCGAACTCTTCAGCAGCTTCTTGAGGTGATTAAAATCGTTATTCACGCATTTTTTGTTTGACTTTCGTAAACACAAAGAAGCCGTTAAGATATAAATAAGGTGAATCCTTTAAGGAATCAACCGTTAGACGAGAGCTGGCATTATCATGATGAAGGATCCTTCATCGTCATCAGTTGTGAGATGAGTTGCCTGAAATATGGCCTTTCATGATGAACGATGAGCTACGCTTCGGTTGGCTTTTCTGATTTCATCAACGACTTCTGGCAAACAAATTGTTGTATATCACTCAGCATTAACTGTTTTTTGAGCCTCTAAACTTCTGAAGTAATACGTGCGACTCTTTAGTACATCTCAAATAACCAAGCAATCATTTGCTACGAAGCGCTTCGTGTGCGAATAGCTTTTGTTCGATACGTAATAACTTTCTGTAGCAGTTAAGTCAGATTCTTCATCTACTAGACGAGCTGTCAAATTCTGAATGGTTTGTTTATTTTCGTCTAATGATACCCAAGCTTGTCTAAAATTTCAAAATTTTTAGGGTAACGCACTTATAATTATTGTTATGATAGATGTGTCACTTGCCGAGTCTCCGGATTCTCGTATCAACCTTGCCAAATTTTCAACCTTTGAGATATGTTGCGCTATAGTATCTGACGGTGACATTCCATCCTGATGAAACTGTTCATGCGACATCATTTTGTTTTTCTCAGTTTTTATGGAATATATGTTGTCTAATCTATGGATTGCATCCTTGGACGTTTCACAGTTTCTATCAGTGTTTTCTATAAATGTAATCCATTGTAGATGAAATTATGCACATTGCTAGAGAATCTTTCTTATTCCCGGATTCTATTTCAGCACCGGAGTCGGCTTTGGGTAGCTTGCATGTGACAATCTTGTATATACCTTTCTCTTTTAAGGCACATTTCACTTGGAATTTCCATTGTTGGTAATTTTTACCATCAAACTAGCTTAACGTAAATACGTTTAAGTTGTTTCCCATTGTGTGTGTGTTTTTTTATTGAAACGACACACCAGCGACTGCATAAAAACAAAACGTAATATACGAAATAACGAACAACTGTTTACTTTTTTTTCACCAATTCTCACACACGTACATTCGGATTGGGCTCATAACCTATTGAAATGAAACTTGGGTGTGGTGAAAAACTATTTAGTAAACAGTAAAAATATAATATGGTATAAGCAAGAACAAAATACAAAGAAAGATAAAATTGATAATAGAAAAGACAGCGCCCTCTTTCATTGACGCGAAGTGAATGACATAAATGTCAAATCGATTGACTGACGCATATGTCAACTGCACCAACTCGTATATGCGCGCGTAATTAAAAACTGTTAATATGGTTTAGAATACATTTCAAAAATTTCCCTTTTTTCTGATGATGCTTTATTACCAAAAGTTTAACGAAGCAATTTAAGCGTTGAGGTTCATCTAACAAGCATATGTAAACCGTATGTGGACTCGTCTTTCCGACAAACTCGTGAAGAAATCTAGTGAAGAGTTGAGGGCTCTTTTTCGGAAAGTTGTAGTTAGAAAGTATGACAACAGGGACTATTGTAAGTTTAATTCTATGTATTCTTTGCGAACATTTAGAATTTTTTTTTGGTAAATTGTTTAACAAATTGATCTCACTTGCTATGAGATAGCCTTTAGCAGTTAACGTTCGGATGACACCAAATTTATTTAACTAGGAGATGCATAAAATAGTGAAAATTACAAAGAGTAAATAAATGAGTTATGGTCTTTAAATTATTTTGAATTCTTTTTTGTTTTATATAAAGTTAAGTATTTTTTATAGAAACAGAAAATACGTTATGTTGCTAAATTATTGTAAAATAAGAGAAAATGTGCCTTATTATGAATTGTTTAATTTTTACAAGGATTATACTCTATATATATATAGTTATAAATATGTAATTTGATAAGTGCACCAGATATTTCCCATCAGCACTGTTATTTGTTATACTTTTTGAATTTTTTTGGTATCTTTTCATTGCATATGAGTCTAGTCTTAACAAGTTAAGCAATTACTTATATAGGAGGTAATAAAATGAAACATGTTGTGTTAATTGTAAATAAAACTCTTCGTTTTATGAATGTTATTAACCTTAGCGATTAGAACGAAAATACGATTCTATACATCATGTTCTCTCTAAAGTCGCTTCTCCATGTTCCAAATGAAATACTTCGTTTAGTATTATTAGTGTCTTCCGTATAATTATGAACTGTAATTGTGAAAAGAAAACATTCTACCATTCGTGTCTTTATTTAGTTACATTTGTTTCTAAGGCTATGTAAAATTTTATATTAAACTCTTTTTTATAATTTTAATATTTATGCGATTTCACATTCGAAATATGATGTAATTTTTTTTAACTAGCATATAAACAGGTCTCTAACGCTTAGTCTGTATAAAAATTTGAATTGTCTAGACAGCTCTCATATCGGAACAACAGTTAAGGCGCAACTAGCATGTACTCACGATATTTGAATCCCGAGATCGATAAGTGAAGTTGGCTTTGCGCTGTATAGTATTAATGTTACGTTCTGATTAAATTGTAATGTTGCCACATTGTCCGTTTAGTTTTTGTATATTTTGCCTCAATCTGAATCTTTAATCTTGATTTAAATTGTTCAAAATATTTTAAAATCCTATTCCGTACTATTTATTCTATTCATACCTCTTTATACTATAGAGTAATCACTTCTTAAAAATAACATTTTTTACACTATTTGAAAGAGTTTAATTTACAAAGAGGAAAAGGCATAAATTATTACACGTAAATAAAAAGTAAAAATCTAAAACATTGTGTAAAATGAATAATACATAAATTATTAACAACAAATTTACAATATATGGCAACATTGAACAAGTATTTCAAACTGCAACGCAGATCACGTATTAGTAGCGCGCTTGCTGGACTCGTACAATAGGACTACACCAAATTTCTTGCAATAGTAAACGAGAGTCGCAATGAAAAGAGATATTAAATATTTAAGTATTACTATTTATTTAGTCAAATTATATGGAATTGGTTTGCAAACAATTACTTGTGGGTGTATTGGTTTGTTTGACAATAACTTTACTAAACTATTTTGAATAAGCCATTACTAAAACTTTAGAAATACAACAGAGACGGCATTTATTAATTTTGAAAAATGGGCTGCTATTTTATAGTTCCGGGCTACTCTAGTTTTACTATTTTAATGCAGACAAAGTATTAGAGTCCTAGATGGGGCTGCACTTCCAAGATAGTGAACGTACCTATGTAATAAGATTTTAAATTAATTTTTATAATTTACCAAGTAGAATATTTTATTTGATTTAAAAGTGCTGTATAGATTTTAAAAATAACCAAAATTGTTTAATAAAGTATATCATGTTACCAATATGTTAGTTTTATTTTGAAGTTTTACCTTTCTTGATCGTTGAGCTTTAACAATTAAACCTTAGTTTTTTACTGTGTAATCTGTATTGAATTGTCTGAGTTGGTTTGTTATGAGTTTTTGCTCGAGCTGTGAGTTTTCTTGCTGGCTATTCCAATTTTGGGGCTTTTGTGGTTTTTGATGTCGACAATTGATAGTCGGTTGCTTTACTGGCCAATGTGTTAAGTTCTTATCATCACGATCGTACATTGTTATCAACGTGATTAGGATCATATACGAAAATATCCTAACGATGAGACAACATAACCTCAAACTGTTAACATTCTTATCAACCGGATGACATACGAAGCTAGCCGAACGATAATTAGTCTTATCATATACGAAAATCTACGAGTAGTCTCGAAGTAGCCTCCTGTGTGGGCCCCGATTATTGCTATCTCTCTCTAACCTAAAATATCTTTTTATCAGCAATGGCCCCGCACCCGCGGTCATCTTATCGAAATTTTGAATCTAGTCACAAATCTAGTTATCTTTTTGATTTTGGCGCTAAAATTTATATTTACTGCCATTTTTTTAATGACAACTGTCAAAATTCAAATTTCCCGCCCATTATGTGAAGTTTTGTATGGAACTATGTTGCGGAATGTTCGTTCGTGTTCGCGTCGTGAAGTGTTCGCGTTCATGTTGAGGTTCTTGCTAGCAGTTTTGCATGTATACAAATATGTCGCGAGATGTTCGCGCTCGCGTCGTGAAATGTGGAAGTGTTCTTCTTCCTACAGGTCTTGAATTAAGAACTTTTTAGACACCCGCTGATATCCCATTCTCTGGACGTGACTGAGCCAACTTTTTGCTTTGATGTCTGACATGATCGATGGAGCATTATAGAGGCCTTCCAGTTCTTTATTGGTTCTTATTCGCTACTCATTGTTTTCATGCACAGCAGCAAAAGTCCTGCCAAGGACTTTCCTCTCCTAGGCGCACAGTAGGTTCTCCTCTTTTTCCTTGATAGTGCAGGTTTCTGAGACATACAAGACCACTGGCTTTATAATGGTTTTATACACCAAAACTTTTAATTTGTTAGAGACAAGGGAAGACTTCTGGAAGCTAACGAAGCACCGGTGCTCGGCAGCTACATTGATTTCGTCGGGACTTCGTTGTCGTGTGTTAAGATGTCTCCCAAATATTTGAATGCATCGACCCTTTGTTAACCATTGAATTTGTCAGTGTTCCGCCATCCGATTGAGTTCTTAGTGTTTATCATATATTTTGTCTTCTCTTTGTTGATATGTAGCCCCATTTTGTTAGCTTCGTTCTCGAGGGTTTGTACGTTCCGGTGTCTGGTGTGTGGCTAATATTGCAATGTCGTCAGCGAAGGGGAGACTCTGGGCTGTTCTATTAAAAACGTTATTCGTACGAGCTCTCTCAGTTTCAATGGTATATCAAAATCCTACATCGCGTGGTAGAGCTGCTGGCAGGACACACTGTCGTAGGCGGGTTTAAAATTGATATACAGCTGGTGAAACGTTACGTTGTGTTCATTACACTTCTCCAGAAACTGCCTTAAAGTAATCATCGACCTTCCAGGTCTAAACCCACTTTGGTATTGGCCGATAGAAGCTTCTATGTAAGCTTTTAATCCCTCTGTAAGCCTATGTAAGCCTTTCGTTGAGGACTTAGCGAAGATCTTGTACCTTTCCAGCAACGTTATCCCTCTATTCCGCAATGCGTCTTATCGCCTTTTCTATGTAGAGGTGCAATAACTGACATATTCTATTCCTCTCGCATTTCCGTCCTTGACCAAATCTTTTTAATAAGGTTGTGCATTTCATCGCTGAGTTTCGCTCCTCTCTACTTGAACACTTCTGCCGGGAGTCGGTCTTCTCCTACGGCGCGATGATTGATCATTTTCTTTATGGTCACTTTTACCTCGTTCCGAGTAAGCTCCGACTCGTTTCCGTTTATGACGTCCTCCATCTCGAAAGGTTGACTGTCTTGGATGTTTGGATTAGTATTCCGTATCTCACTAAAGTGCCCTCTCCACCTTTTCAGGACACCATCTAGATCCCTAATTAGGTTTACCCCCAGTGCCGCGGTACATGTGTATGGTTTCCACCCTTTTTTTAACTTCATTAACTTCTTTATAAAGTTTCCTCACATTTTTTTCTTCGTGACAGTTACTTAGTTCTTTAAGCATTCCTTTCTCAAGCTCCCGCCTTTTGCATCTGCACAAAGTCTTGAACGCTCTTCTTTTGCTGTTGTACTCGAATCTGGTTGCTCTTATGTCTCTATGCAACATTTTCCTCTTCGTCTCGTTTTGTTTCCTCACGGCTCTTACAGTCGTCGTCGAACCATCTGTTTCTCCTATGTTGTTATTATACCTGGGGGTATCCTCTGTGATATTTAACAATTGCTATTTAACAAAAGATGTTGCCAATGTTCTTTAGGATCTTTATACTCAGAAGCGAGGTTGTTCTTCCATCTTTTGCTGAAATCTTAAGCGCAAGTCAGGGTCTTTGGTAATGCCTTCGAGTTTAAAGTGCTTGGTGCTTTCTATTCTACTGTTCCTTGCCGTAGAGATCTTTTGTCTGTACTTGATCAAGATCATGTAACGATCTGTATCTGCGTCGGGTCCTCTAAATGCCCTAATGTCCAAAATATCCATGGCATGTCTTCTCTAGATCAACATTTATGATCTATTTGATTGGCTAGCCTTCATTTGGTAATTTCCATGTTGCCTTATGGATGTTTTTATGTTGAAAATTGTCTTTCGCGATAGGAAAGTTGACAAGTTTGAGTCCATTATCATTGCACTCTTGGTGGAGACAGTGGGTCCCAACCACATATTCCCATATGTGCGTTCTAGTTGGGTATAAATGGTCTCTTTTTCGTCATCTTTCGAATCTTCGGTAAGTGCATGAGTGCAAATGACAGTCATTAAAGAATTTCATTTTGAGCCTAAGCGTGCACAATCGTCCGCATCGTGTTCTCTCTCCAGCGTACTTCTTGTAGAGCTGCGATGTTAATATTATGCTTTCTTAGTTGATTGGACAGATTCCGAAATTTTCCCAATCGATTCAAGCTGAGGACGTTCCATGTCGCAATCATTAGATCATTAGTCCGTAATCGTAGCCTGGTCGTCTTCCTAAAATCCGTCCGGTTTCCTCTATATGTAGGCATTTCCGTAACAGTATATTTTTCCGCAGTCAGATCTTTAGTCTGACTATCTGGGACGGGGAAGGGGGAGACGGGTGCCCCTTTACAGCGTTTCGGGCCGCTGCCCATTTTATCGGGTTGGGTTCCTAGTCTTTGAAGATCCATCTACAGCCTACAAGGCAGCAGGTGCGGGGATTGGTCTTCCGCCTTTTCTGCCGTTGGGTGTCTCACTCATCTCATCCGCCTTCAAAGTCGTTGTTAATCCCAAGATAGTGGTGCTGGTTTTAGGTTCGCCCCTGGTTTTTGATTTCCCAAGTATCTGACGAGCTGTCCCCTATCCGCCATCTGGGGAGGCACTTCCGATTTGGGAAACTAGTAACTCCACACGGGTCCACAAAGTGACGCCCAAATAACAAATCTCGTCTTGCAAAGAGATGGGTTCGTTCCAGAGTTAGATTCGTATGTGGGCGCGGCTTTGAAATTTCTTCTTGGCGTAGATGGGGTGCTGGAAAACATGGCTTGGATTTTAATTGGATTTGGTGTAATGTGCCATTCGCCGAGAGATATCTGTAGATGGCGATTTGGCGTTTTCACCTTAAGACTATATGCCCAACAAGATTTATCGTCTGCGTATAAGAGTGTAGCAGTACATAATGTACAAAAGAGAATCTACAATAGACCCTTGAGATATGCCAGCCTTGAGGTTTATAGATCTGGAGAGTGTATCTCCAATTTTGATTGGAGTGATGTATTCAAATAGATATGATTGGACAATTTTCAATGTGTTCGGGTGAATGATGTGGAGCTCGTGGAACCATTATAGAGTAAGTAGTTGGTATTTATTTCAACTTTTATACCTTCCTCAGAGCTGAGATATTTCAAGTATTTCAGTTTCGAGAGTTCTAGAAATCAATGTATTTTCTTATATATTCATCTATTTATAAACTTTTGGAGGGAAATGCGTTATTTTATGAGAAAAATCGTATTTAATTAGTTTATTTACTATCATAAGAAAGTTAATCAATATTTTCTAATAATAATTTTTGCTACTATTATTAACCATTTCAACAATGAATGAAATGTGATGTCTTCTTCTAATCTATGCATTGACACTATTTTCTTTGACGTCATAGCATCAAATCAATACTCGTACCATCGGCGTCTATTGAGAAATTGTTATAAGATTATATATTATAATCATAATATATTGCTAAGTACTTATAAACTATTTATATTTAAAAAAGTTAGATTCTCTCTATTTTGTCATTTTTTAATAAAATATTTTGTAAATAATATTATGATAGGGTTTAACTTGAATGAAAGTATAACTATACGACGCTAGTGAGCATGAAACTGGAAAATCGATTTTGTTGTAATCATCGTATGTCGCAAATGAAGCATGCTTTTTAGGGCATATCAGGGCATTTACTGCAGACAGATAGATAACAACGAAACAACAGTATTAACTAAAAGATATTTAAAGACTTTTATATTCTTGGACGTGCTTTGATTGTTGATACATGGAAATTAACTGATATTACATAATGATTTTTCGATGATATGATGTGACATTTCAATCAAAATTCGCATTGCAGATAATATTATGTTTTAGAAATGTGTTCTAAAATTTATTTCTTATCTTGCTGTAATTGAATATTAAAAGACTGCAAAATGAAGATCAAATTAAAGGTATGTATATTGAAGCTTACTTTTAACAATATATTAATATTATGTCTACAAAGTAGTCAATAAGTATTAATATTTAAGCTTTTATAGTTTCTTTTATAAAATATATTTATAAATGTAGCGTCAAATAATTTAGCAATTAAATAATTATTTCTTTTAGAATTAAATGCATCATTCATCTATAAATCAATTTAATTAATACCGGTACAAAATGTCGTCAAGCTCAAAAGAAAAATTCGCTGCAATGTTTCGTAAGCTTTTTAAACCAAAAAAATCTCTAGCCGAAGGTATTGGGAATGATGTCACACCAAATTCTCCTGGAAAAATTCCCATTACTGGATCGCCAGCTAGGCTTTTATTAAAACGCGGCTGTGCTACCGATAGTGTTTCACCAGCGCCACAAGCTACGGCTAGTTCTGCTTATCTCCCTAATGCTACTAAATCGTCCAGTGGCCGTAACGGTTCGGATAATACTACAACGCATGCACCGAATAAAACTGTGCGGGCCCGTAGATTGATGAAAGAGTTCAGAGACTTGCAGAGGACGCAAAATTTTAAACCCGATCCTATTTTTACCGTAGAATTAGTTGATGACAATTTATTCGAATGGTATGTTAGAATATATAAACTGGACCATGAAAGCGATCTTGAGAGAGATATGCGCGATATGGGCATTCCTTGTATATTATTGCACATGGTGTTTCCCGAGAACTTTCCGTTCGCGCCGCCTTTTATGCGCGTAATATCACCACGTATTGAAAAAGTAAGTAATATTTTAATAATTTGTTACAGAGCTGGAATTAATTGAAGAAAAGAGACTTTTCTCTTTTTCTCAGTAGCATTTCTCTTAGTTCGTTCTTTATTAAGCGTTCTATTACATATTGAGTAATTAATATACTGAAATATACTTAGTCAACTTGTCAGTTCTTACCAAGTCTCTAAAGTATACGTATATGAAAGATATAGGATTCAAGCTTTGAGCATTTTTTCTATTTCACCTTTGTACATCTCTTGTATTGAAATTACTGCAGTTCGTTAATACGCAATTCAATGGAGGGGGATGGGGGTCATAAGGAACAATTTTTCATTTAAAAAGTTTTTTCTAAAAAAATTTTTTCTTGCTGAAAAAATTAAAAGAAGGCTCGATTCTTCGGTGTCTGTTTGTATGTACGTACGTATGTACGGATGTATGTTCAAGAATTTTTCCTTTCCTCTGGTACCGATCTGGATGAAATTTGGTAGACAGGTGTAGACAATGAGTCCGCAGAACGGGTTCTTTCATTTTTTTTTATATAAATCCAATAGGGCGGAGAGGAGCAATTTTTCTTGTTCAGACATTTCGAATTCAAACTAGGAGGCTGAAATTTTGTACACATATAGTACGTTGTATTATGCGTCGAATAAAAGTCCCATGCTGCCAAATTGTATAGGAAGCAGTGTTGCCACGTTTGAAGTTTAACAAACTTTTTGAAATATCTCCGAAACGATAAAAGATAGGATATTCGAATAAACTTTTTTTATAGACTACTACATAAAGGCCCTTCGATTTCTTTGAAATATTTTTTTCTAAAATCACAATTTAATATATATACAGCGTGTTTTTTGTTTTGTAAATTTAGCGGTCGATTTTCTCAGAAAGTTAACGAAAGATTTTAATAAAATTTTTTGTGTCGAAAGTTCCTTTAATACTTATGCGATTAAGCTAGTTTAAAAAAGTCGCATTCCAAAGCAGTAATTTGAGCTTAATTGAGCAGTAATTTGAGCTTGAAAAAAATTTGAGGTCCTAAATATGTTGGTTCCTATGACAGTTGGTAAAATGAAGCTTGGGGAACTTATATAAGACCAGGGGACCACAATTTTGCCTACGTGAACAGTTGAATATACCAAACTGATTTTGAACAATAAAAAAATTTCAATAACTTTTTAGTAACACTCTTTAGAGTACATTTTGGTAGCCCTTGTAATTTGCTTTACAATGATATCACATATGGTGGGCCACTCTAATAGTTCAAAATATAGAGGCTCTAATAACTAAAAATTCTTCATTTGTTATAGGGAAATGATATGCATACCACATGCTATGCAGAACACAGTATGTGCTTGACAATTGCTTTTACTTTTAAA
>WYDF02008003.1:0-13796 GCA_009867245.2 Adranes taylori
GAGACCTTGGGGGGAGAAAAGAGGCACCGGCAGACCACAACAAAGATGGCATGATGACATCAAAAAAACAGCCGGACCAAACTGATACCAAGTAGCATAGAACAGGGAAAACTGGAAAAATATGAGAGAGGCCTATATCCAAAGGATAGAAAACGGCTAGAAGAAGAAGAGTAAAAGAAGAAGCAATTTTATAAAATTAAAATAGAAGTATAAGTTGAACAAAGATATCTTGATTTATTCAGGTTGTACACCATTTGTTATGGAGTGTGGCACCTGGCTTACTAATAGTTTCTTAGTTTCTGTACATGGAAAGTTAAGAAATTTAAAAATGTAGTTAAATCGTAAATGGACATTCAGTACAGATATCAGAAAGCTTTGTGAATATCAATGCAAAGAGATTTGGCAGAAGAAGATTATTTAGTAATAAACAAAAATTAGAGATGAATGTAGAAATAAAATATGAGGAATTTAAGCCTGGAATTACTTTAGTAAATTTAAATCTTAAATTAAGTGCAATGGGAAAGATATGAATATGGACAAATAATTAAGTAAGAATTCCAGAACCATAAGTTTGGAGAATACGAGCAATAAAAAGAAGAATACTATCTAATAAAAAATTGCATTAAGGTAGCAATTTTATCAAATAAAAATAGAAGTAAAAGTTGAACAAAGATATTTTGATTTGTTAAAATTGTATCTCATTTGTTTTAGAGTGTGGCGCCTGGCTAACTAATAGTTTCTGCACATCGACAGATAAGAAATTTAAAAAATGTAATAAAATTTATAACAAGAATAAACAAGAAATAAACGGGAAAGATATGAATATCGACAAATAATTAAGCAGCAATTGAAGTACAAGCGGTTTTGGGAATAAAACTGCGGAGGGGAGGAAACCCGAGAACAACAAGAAGAAGAAGAGTCAGGGTATTCAAAAGAGTTAAAGAAAAGTAGTTCCCAGTATGTCAGTAGTTTTCTTCTTTGTTCAGTGAACAAGGAAAAAAACTACCTGGGTGTACAATGTTATTCACCCAGTACATTATATATTAATCGGAACCGCTGCATACTATCCATAATATTCAATTACATTAAAGCGTTATTATCAAGTTAGCAATTTTATAAAATAAAAATAGAAGTAAATTCATTTGTTCAGTTTGTATCCCATTCATTATGGAGTGTGGCGCCTGGCTGACTAATAGTTTCTGTACATATAAACATAAGAAATTTAGAAAATGTAGTAAAAACGTAAACAGATATTCAGTTCAGATAAGAGAAACCTTTGTGAATATCAATTCAAAGAGATTTAGCGGAAGAAGATCATTTAGAGAATAAACAAGAAATAAACATAAGTACAGAAATAAATCTGAGGAATTTAAGTCGGGTAAACATTTAATAAATTTAAGTTTGAAACTAAGTGAAACGGGAAAGATATAAATATGGGCAAATAATTAACTAGCACTATTCAAGGTGCAGGGAAAAAACTGAAGAATATGTAAGAAAAAGAAAAGGTTGAAGGTATTCGAATGACCTAAAGAAAAGAAGATCTCAGCAAGATATGACGAAAAGTCTATCAAAAAAATATAAGGAAAAAATTGAAGTATGAAGGAGGGATATTGTATTCTGCGTCGAATGACATTAATCCTTTGGTGGCAACTGTTATAGAACGCGACGTTGCCACATTCAAAGTTTAACAAACTTTTCAATATATCAGAAACTATAAAAAATAGGACATTCGAGTAAACTTTATTACACAGGCTATCTAAAGCCCCTCCGATTTTATTTGAAACATTTTTTTCCAAAATCATAATTTAACATATACAGGGTGTTTTTCGTTTTGCAAATTTTACGGTCTATTTTCTCGAAAACGGTTGAGGTAAATTTTATTTTATTTCTTGTATCGAAAGTTCCTTTAATATTTAAGCGATTAAATGATTTAGAAAAATCGTACGTCAAAACATCGGAGTAATTTGACCTTGAAAAAAACTTGTACTACCCTAAATATCTCGGTTCCTATGAAAGTTAAACAAAATTAAACTTGGGGAACGAAAGTATTAAAAGCTCAATTTTGCCAATGCGAACAACTGAATATACTTAATAGGTTTTAAGCAATAAAATTTTTCTAAAAACTTTTAGTAACAACCTGTAGATTTTTATATGTATTGATAGGCTTTGTGATTATATTTAAAATGATACCGCACATGAGCCCATCTCTTATGGTTCCAAAGATATGACCCTTAATATATTAAACTTCTCTATTTCATGCAATGGCAATAGACCCATAATATACACATGTAATTGCAAAACAAAAAAAGAGGTCTAAAAAATCAATGGTGAAGAGGATATTGAAAATGGTAAGCGTGCGAAACAAATAAGAGAAAACGTTGGATAAGATAAAGATTCGATATCACGTGTGTAGGAACAAAAGTATAGAATAAAAGAAAGTTCTCAGTGAGAAGGGAAGAAGAAAAGAAAACAGATCGGGATATAAACGGTATATTTTGAAATTTGGTGACTGCGGCTACTAACATATCTGTAAGAGAAAAAATATTGGTCCTAGGCAAACCTGGTCTCATTGATAAATTTATTTTGTACATAAATAATTTACTAACCTGGGTAATAAGAAACAGCATGAGCATTAAAAGAATGAGACAACAATTCCCACCCGCTCGAAAATAATCCCAATAGATTTCTACGCCAACTTCACCATGCATCACACGTTCCGCATTTTTTTCCTTCCAATGCGCTACCGCTTCGTCGCCTTCCAAATCTATCTCCAATTCACCCCTTGAAGAATATGCTATACTCAGCGTCGAACTTCTTTTTTCGAATTTTGTTGTACTATAATATGTAAAACATTGTCACATATTTTTTCGAGAGTGTTACTAGAGTTGGTGGCCATAGCCTATGTTATAGGTTAATACACGCCAGTGTTGATCAACGATGGCGAGATCGCTCTCTAATTTAAATAAAATTGAGGCGTATTAGGAGGAGGCGTAAGGAGCGTAAGTCCGCCATACCCCATACGCCCCAAATTTTGGGATTTCATTTTATTGTGGTATAGGGCATTACCCGTAATGAACTATAATCCTCTCCAAAATGAAATACTGGTTTTCTAAAACAGGATGTTTTGAACTTTTTGGATCAAACACCCTTTTTGCCGCTTTTAATAGGTTAAAAGGACCTTCAAAATATAATAGATTAGACTTTAGTAAGATATAGCCAAATATTACTAACGCCTAATCTAAGTTATTTTGAAAAGTATCATCCAATTTGAACCTCTTAAAGTGGACGATCTTAACAAAATGGTCATTTGGTCCAAAAAGATTGAAACACTAAAAATTGATTCTTATAGTGTAAGACGTCTAGGATATGTAATCTTGTACCTTGTTCTACGTGAGCGTGGAGTGTCTATATCGTCATTTTCCTCATCGGTTTGATCTTCTATATGTTTGGATAAATCGTGTCCGGCTGCTTGAAGTTCAGCAAACGTGCCCTGATCCTTTATTTCGCCATTTTCCAATATTACTATACGATCCGCATCTTTCAAATATTGAATCTGATGCGTTACGAGGAGCACTGTTTTATCTAAAATCGCATGAAACAGGAATCAAGTCAAACTTATGTCATGATACTTTACATTACCTAGATTAATAGATTTATTGGTCATTCTTAGGTTAGAAAATGTTATAGGTTTGTATGTCGCAACGTAGCCTGCAATCCTGTTGCGCCAAGACTGGCGGATGTAATTAGGCTTGCTTCAAATATTGGCGTACTTAAGAATAATTTTGGTCATTCGATCAACTCCAACGGGGGCAATGGAGATGGCGGTATTGTTTAATCTACAGCACTACATTGGGTACGCAGAGACACAAGTGCTACATACAAAATTAGAATAAATGTGTTTCAAGAGACTCTTCCACGGACTCCTTTAAACACTCAAATTATGCACACTATAAATGAAGATGGCGACTCTTTTAACAGGACACAAGTCACAGAAACCATTGGGAAAACATTATGGATATGAAAACACACATAGTGTTTTAGTAGATTCCTCGGAGAAGAGCAAGAAAACGCTAATGATCCTAAGAACGGAACAAAAAGAGAACGGTACTGAGTCTCATTAATTACGTAACATAACTGTGTGAGGAAGTTCCTTTGCAACATTATGGGCATGAGACAAAAAGAACATAATAAACTGAATCCTGATCTGATTTAAATTTTATTATAAAATTTATTATCCTTAGAAAATTTATAGAATCCTTAGATTATCCTTAGAAAATTGATATCCTTAAAAGAAATTCAACTACGACGATATTGTTCTTTATAAAATATTTCTTTATATAAAATTTGAAAATTTAATGATTTTGTCCAAAACCATATAAAAAAATTTTAAATCTAGAAATCAATAAAAAAATTTAAATCGTAATTTTTTTTATAAAATCTATAAATCTAAAAATTTGATATTTTGCCCAAAACCATGTAAAAAATGTTTAAAATCTAAAAATTAAAAATCATTAAATTTTTTTTATCTAAAACAATTTTTTTTTGTCGTTATAAAAATAGCACAATATTAATCATGGATTATCAATTACATAATAGGTTTCTCTAAGTATTTAATACCTCCAGATTTTTTAACTTAAAGAACTTAACTAAAAATCATTAACTTAAAATTCAAATTTAAAATAATAGGGTATCTAATCCCAGTTTAAATAAAAATTTTGTAAAAAATATCTTCAAAATTTAGTAAAAAAATATCTATATTAATAAATATATATTTATTACGAATTTAAGAAAATTAAAAATATTAATAGTTTAACCGCAACAAATTTTGTGTTAGAATATTCAGACAATCAGTGTATTTAAACTTTATTTTGCCTAAGTTATTGAACATATCACGTACATTTAGACGCGATATGAAACTGTTTGCATTTGCATCGTATGATTTGCGCAAATTCATATGCTAGCTGTGATTGGTTGCGTGCCGCGACTAGCTTCTACCGCGGTGAATACCCGGACATCAGTTTGTAAGCATCTTGCTTGGTGAGTACAGCATGATTTATACAGTTAACTTTATTTCTCTTTTATTTGTTTACATTCACCATCAAGAACGCAAATTCAACATTATGTTAATATATTTATTTATTTCTATAACTATAATGCTATTTTTATATAATATTCTTAACTGCTTAAAACGAATTAAATTAAAATTTACATTTTGATGATGAAGATATTAATTATTAAATCCAAAATAAAACGACTCTAATTTTCAAAAATATAAACTAGCTATTTATATCAATATAAAACATATTGTTTTAAAAAATTTCTTTTTGCTGAAAAGTAACTTTTTGCTAAGCGGGAATTAAAGCGCAAGAGAGAATTAAAAATAATCCTCTGCATTATTATAAAATTAATTAATGCTATAATAATGTCAAACAATTTACGTGTAAATAAATAGTTTAATATTGAACCTCAAATAATAAATACTAATTTATATAAGTTTGTCCAAAATTATAAAAAAATAATTTTAAATATTTTGCCCAAAACCATATAAAAATTTTGAAATCGAAAAATTTTAGAAAAATATTGATTGTAAACTTGTTTTGTTAATTAAAAATGAAACAATTTGTTCATTATCAATTAAAATCTAAAAACTATAAATTATTGTTATTTTTTATTTGTGAAATCTAAAAATTTTAAAATTAATGATTTTCCCCAAAATCTGTAAAAAAAATGTAAAATCTAAAAAAAAATGTTTTGAGCATTATAATTTATTTTAATCTAAAAATTGACTTTGACCAAAAAATATATTTTTTTAAATCTACAAATTATACAACATTTTTTGATAGTTATAATTTTTTTTAATCTAAAAATTTTTAAATTTTATGATTTTGACCAAAATTATAAAAAAAAATGTAGAAACAGATTTAAAATAACAATGGTCAAAAAACCGACATTATTATGTAGCTTTTTCATAAAAATTTATAATTAATCGTAAAAAATGGTATGTCAAATGGCCTTACCATGTAACACAATGGCTCTTGATGGTCACAGTGTTAGGGTACTCTTTCGATTTAGTAAGTTAAGATAAACTTTCTTTTCTATGATGTCACCAAGAGTCGAACACTAAAGTTTATGATTAGGAAAGTAAGTCGAAAACAACAAATAGGTTTTACGATTGCAAAAGAAATTGTACCAATAAACAATGTGTGTAAATTCATGAAATTCTTTGAAGTAACCTTGTGTAATTAATTCAATGATTACTTTTGGTATCCGGAAATCAATCAAATTTCATATTTCTAATGTGAAAGGCTTGTATAAAAATTATTTGTAAAGTACTACTCTTATTACTGGAAATGGTACAAAAATTATATAGTTCCAGCTGAGATGAAATAATTTACCAATTATTATGTTGAGATTCTAATTTGCGTAACTTCAAAATGTACAACACAATCGCTCCCCTCTCCCCTCTAAAATATTATGACTAGTACAATTTGATCTAACGGGTGTTACAATAAAACGGATCGATGTTAAACGTTAATTAAAAATCTGTGGTGTACAAAAATGAAGATTTCTTTAATGAAAAATGTTACTTGACCCATTACAATTAATTGTGAAAGATAATGTCCGCCATGGCTTCGGTGGCACATGTCGATCCGCTTATCAAAATTTTATATAACTCGGCATAATTGTTCCTCAATGTCATTAATGCACCGCGAAATCTAGTCTTTGAGTTCCTGCATGGTGGTTGGCTTGTTGGCATAGACTTTACGCTGCAGATAGCCCCAAAGAAAGAAGTCTGTCGGTGTCAAATCGCAAGATCCCGGTGGCCAATTGACTTCACTGTTTCGGGAGATAATGCGGCCGGGAAACTTCTCATGCAGGAGAGCCATTCTGGCGTAGGCTGTGTGGCATATGAAACCATATATCACCGATATCATAATCTTCCAATATTGGCCACAAAAAGTTTATTAACATTGCGCGCTACATTCATCATTTTCAAAAAAATATGGTCCAATGATTCCTCCAGCAAAAAATTCACACCACACAGTGACTTTGTGGATGAATTGGTGTTTCGACAATTACCCTTGGATTTTCATCAGCCCATATATAGCAATTCTGCATGTTGACGTAGCCATTCAGATGGAAATGGGCTTCCGCTGAAGAAGATTTTGGTGGAAAATTCGTTATTCACTTGTTTTTGTTCGTATATCCAATCGGTAAATGTACGACGATTTAAATGATCCATCGGCTTAAGTTCTTGTGTTAATTGAATTTTTTATGCGTGCAACGACTGGTCTTTCGTCAATATCCGATGCAAAGTGGCGGTGGACAAGTGCAATTCCTGTGCAATGTCGAATACAGGTGCTTCGGCTTTCGGCTATATTCTCCCTCACTGCAGCAATGTTTTCGGCTGACCTTCCTGCACGAACACGTACTGGCTTCTTAACATCTGCCACAGACCCAGTTTCTTGGAATTTCTTCACAATTTTACCAATAGCACTCTCGGTTGGTCGATTATGTGGGCCGAAAAAATCACGAAGAGACCGAAACGCACTTTTGGTTGAAAGTCCATTTTCGTAATAGGCTTCAATAACTTAAATACGTTGTGCAATGCTCAAATTTCCATGTATCAATTTGTAAACGATTGAAGATGTCAAAACAAAAACTTAACCTCAAAAACAATTGACGTTTAAGCTCCGTTCACATTTAACATATGTCCAAACTATTGTAACAACTGGTAAAATAAACCAATAATTAATCACAAAATTTATTTGCGTACCTTCAAGAAATTTTTTTATGCACGTATCAAACAATTGTCTACCAACGTGTGCATCGACTGCCGAAAGAGGATCGTCAAGTAAATAACATTCGTATTCGGCATAAACGGCTCGGGCAAGATTTACACGTGCTCTTTGGCCTCCACTCAATGACGCACCTCTATCGCCAACTACAGTGCGATCACCGAAAGGTAATAACTCAAAATCACGTTCCAAGGCACATACGTTGCACACACGACGATAGCCTGTTAACAAAATACAGATATAGGATTTTCTTTTCAAGAAGAAGGTAAAGACGTCATATTTAGTGATTTTTGTTGCTAGCTTTTCGATATATTCCTATATAATTTAACTGAAATATTGTTTTGAACTGGACGGTTCCTAGACCAGTAATCGGCAAGGGGGGGGGGCTTCCGAGAAGTTAGCCTCTAGATTTTCCATTTAATAAAACCACCAAAACAGAAATACAAATAATTTATAATATGTGTCTTACAAATGACTTCCTAATGTATGGCAAGTTTGAAAGAATTTTAGCCAACTCGAAGAGTTGATTTGAAAAGATGTAAAAAATACAAGATGTGTACAGATCCTGTACACATCCTACATGATGTGTACACATCCTGTACATATCCTACAGGATGTGTACACATTAGGATGTGTATAGATCCTGTAGCCATTCCCACCGCGTATTCTTTCTATCCCTTCACCTCACCTCCTCGATCTGGCTAAACTTGTCTCAACACAGGCTGTGCGCATATCAGGATGTGTACACATCCTGTACTCAAAACTATCAAAATTTTCTTTAGAAAGTAAAATATTTACGTTTCCTATTATATGAAAGTCCAAATAAAATATTCTGTCGTATCAAAGCGGCAAATAACCAAGACTTTTGGGACGCATAACTTATCGTTGCGGGGATACACACAGATAACAGATATATAAGTTTTTCATTAGTAATGACGTCTTATTTAGTGATTTATGTCGCTATCTTTTCGATATATCCCTGAAAAAGTTAACGTTAAATATTATTCCAAACTGGACGGACCCTAAACCAGTAATCAGCAAGGGGGCTTCCAATAAGTTAGCCTCCAGATTTGCCATTTTTTTAAAACAACAAACAGAAATAATAACAAATTCTACAATGAGTCTTACAAACAACTTACGAACGTAAGGCAAGTTTGAAATTTTTTTAGTGAAATAGAAGAGCTGATTTGAAGGGCCGTTAAAAGTACACATCTTCTATTCCTACAGGATGTGTAGACATCCAGTACACATCAGAGTACAGGATGTGTACACATCAGGGTACGTACACAACCAGAGATGTTCACATTCTGTACGCATCTTACAGGATGTGTACACAGGATGTGTACACATCTCAGAATGTGTACACAAGATGTGTACACATCCTGTAGTAATTCAAGATGTATACTTTTTACATCCTTTCAAAGGATGTAAAGGTACACATTTTTTCAAAGAAGGGAAAGGATGAAAATAGTATACATCTTGTGTTCCTATAATATACACATCAGGACGTGTACACATTCTGTAGGACTTCTACATGTATACTTTTTACATGTAATGGTACACATTGTAAGGATATAAAGGTACACATTCTGTCAAAGAAGGGAAAGGATGTAATAGTACACATCTTATATTCCTACATTGTACACATTCTGTAGGAATTTAAGATGTGTACTTTTTACAACCTTTCAAAAGATGTAAAGGTACACATTCTTTCAAAGAAGGAAAAGTATGTAAAAAGTACACATCATGAATTCCTACAGTATCTGTACACATCGTGATGTGTACACATGCTGTACGATGTTTACACTTTCTGTAGACACATCCTGTAGGAATACAATATGTGTACTTTTTACATCCTTTTCCTGCTTTGAAAGGATGTGTACTTTACATCTTTAATTCCTACACGATGAATTCCTAGAAGATGTAAAGGTACACATCCTTTCAAAGAAGGAAAAGGATCTAAAAAGTACACATTTTGAATTCCTAATGGATGTGTCCTGTGTACATGTCCTGTGTACACATCCGGTAAGCTTGCAGATGTGTACTTTTCGCATCCTTTTCCTTCTTTGAAATGATGTGTACTTTATATCTTGTTGAATTCATCCCGTAGAAATTCTAGATATGTACTTTTTACATCTTTTCCCATCGTGATATGTACACATCCTGTTGGATGTGTACCTGTAGGATATGATGCTGTGATGCGATCCTGTAGGTACATGCCCTGTATACACATCCTGTAGGAATACAATATGTGTACTTTTACATCCTTTTCCATGTGTACCTTTACATCATTATAGAAATTCATCCTGTAAGAATTCTAGTTATGTACTATTTACATCTTGTCACATCGTGATGTGTACACATCCTGTAGAAGTTCAAAGTGCGTGCTTCTTACAACATTTCCTTTCTTTGAAATGATGTGTATCTTTACATCTTGTAGGAAATCATCCTGTAGGAATTCAAAATGTATACTTTTTACATACTTTCAAAGGACGTAAGGTACACATCCTTTCAAATAAGGGAAAGAAAGTATAAAGTATGCCTGTTGTGTACACATCCTGAAGGAATTCAAAATATGTACTTTTTACATCCTTTCATATCAACTCCTCAATTTGGCTAAAATTGTTTCAAAACAGGCTGTGTGCATGTCAGGATGTGTACACTTCCTGTATTCAATACTATCAAACTTTCATTAAAAAGTAAAATATTTACGTTTCCTATTATATGAACGTCCAAATAAAATATTCTGTCGTATCGAAGCGGCAAATAGCCAAGGTTCTTGGGACGCATAACTTATCGTTGCCGGGCGCTTAACAAGCATCGACTCCCTTCGCTCGGGTTCCAATTCACCAAGTATAAGATTTAGCAATGACGATTTTCCTGCACCAACTGCACCTATAATTGCTACCGTTTCACCTTTACGTGCATTGAAATTGATATCTTTCAATGTATACGATCGAATTAAATTTGAATATGTAACGTCATGTATTAGTTTTGTAGCTTCATTTGGTTCTTTAATGTGCTCATCTTGAATCCATTTCAAATTGACGTTTCTGAGTTCAATTACCGGCGTATCGTCTAGAAAGTATTGAGACATCAGATAACAATAAAAATCAGTGAGTTCAAAATTAATTTATTGTGGGTGAAATGGAGAAAAACATAGAGGGGTTACATGCCGCGGCAAAGCGATCTACGGCGTAGGCAAATGAGTTTTCAAATTCATGCGTATGCTAATTCAAAAGTTCAAAGCCAGTCTAGAGTGCAAAGCACGCCAGCGCCGTAAGCAAATATAGGGACCGGAGTGTTTCATGAATTGGCGGATTCGTGCGTTAACAAATCAAAAAGTTCGTGCTTCGCACGCCAGGCTGCCTTGTTAAGAATTTTCCAAAAAGGCCTCAACAGCAGCCGCAAGCTGCGCCAAGGCTTCATGGCAGGCTACGCCAAACTTCATGGCAGACTGTGCCAAAGCTTCAAGGCAGTCCGTCGTAGGCAATAAGCAAATTTAAGAACCGAGTGATTTGAAGGTAGGTAATTTATAGGGTAGGAAATTCATAGGATACACTAGTCATAATATATAGTACGTTATATTACCTGATTCAATAACCGAATCAACTATAGTCGTTTGAGTTTGTGACGCTACACCATTATTAGACAATTTATCTTCAAATCCTGTTTTGATTTCACTATAGAGCATAAAATTATTTAGACGTAGTATCGAAATTTTCGCTTCGGCGAGAAAACCGATGCCTTGAGGTACAAAAACTGTCATATTCTGACGCAGGATCGTATAGAACGCAATAAGGATAAAGATCTGCTGTGCAAGAATCGGCTGACCAGCAAGAACGCATGATAATACTGTTACAAAGATAGCTGTACGCGTCGTAAACATTATAAATGATAGGATTAGGCCGCGAATGTAAGATGCTCCAGTTAAAGCTTTCACTTCGTACCTTTAAAAGTAAATACAAATTGAAAATTATTTCAATATCTCTAGAAACCATAATCTATTAATGTCAAAGTGTATAAAATTACTTTCGAGCTGTAGATACTAAAGCTGCAAACGGTTTTTCCCATGTATACATCTTGATTACTTGAATCCCAGTAATAATTTCATTCATTAATCGAACACGTTCGTCTGTTCTAATTGCAGTTTTTAAACGATACATTGAAGTCTTCTTTCCAAGATAAACTATAAAAAATATGTTAGATAATGATATTGTAATGCCAGAAAAATAGTAGATGTATTCAAATTGGTATTCTAATGTGCAGATCTTTAAACTTTTTAAATATATAATCTAAGGAAAACGCGATTTATTGGACATTTCTAAAATAAATACAGCACATGGCTAGCATCTTTTAGGATCCGCGAAGGGAGAAAAATTCTCTCCAGAGTGCAAGAAATCGATTATTTTTGTAGATCAATACAGTGTTTAAAGCCTTGACGTGTTTAACTTGTATTATTTAGCCGTCCTTGTTTTAGTAAGGTTAAATCTTTGGCGTCATTCAAGCAAGCGCTCTAGTAATACCTGTTTAATTAAAAAACTTGTATATATATTCAGCAACCCCAAAATAATTCGAAAAAGTTTTGGGGTTAAAATTATAGCAAGAAGTATCTGTCGACCAAACCTGGATAATTCCATGATGTACGTCATAGATACAGTGTTTTTTTTTATATTTCCGTTTTTGAAGCTACTCTATATATTAGTAGATGCATATTGTTATGTTGTTATATAATTATTACCTTGTATTGGTATAAAGGCGAGCAAAAAAAGTACACCAACAATAGCACTAAACCCAACTTGCTGATACATCAAATATGTAATCACTATAGTCTCCAAAGGTCCAACCCATAACTGATGCGCAAACAGGACAGCAACGTCAAAACGATTCACGTCATTCGACAACAAATTAACTAATTGACCTACTGTCGTATCATGTAGAGCTGTTTGACTTAAACGCATTGCTTTACGATAGATTAGTGAACAGCATCCCACACGTATCTAAATTTAAATAAAAATAATAATTTGTTATTCAATTTTATTTCTTACGACTTGTTTCGCTTTTTATTCCATCATCAGGTGTTATAATAGAAAACGTTAATGATACGTTAACGTTAACATCCTCGTTAACGTTCTCATATGTAATTTTACTGATTAAATTAAAACTTGTGTTCATTACAATTGTAATACCTGATGATGTTATTTAAAACAAAACCGGTTGTAATATTTTCTAAATTTCAGGCGTGTAATTTTCGGAAAGTTATCATAAAATGTAAAATATTTGTTTTATTAGTATGTCCTGTATAACTACGTACCTTCATGCCAAGATGAAGACATCCTAACATGTATGGATGTGTAATAAACACATTTACTAATGAAGTAAGAACTACAATTGAGGCATAGATGTATGCATCGCTTGATACATCCCTCGTAATACTGTCACGATAATTGGAACCATACGCTTCAGTGCCATTGTTCAATTGATCAAAATCAAAAGATTCTGATGTTGTACTATTAGTTAAATCGACACTCGTACTATAGTACGATATTAATTGACCTACAGCTAATGGTTGTACTAATCTAAAAACAAAAAATAAATTTACAGTTTGATTTATAATATGGTCAGTTTGATATTATAATATAACCAGCTTCAAGCACAGAGAACAAAACTTTCTAAGGAAATAAATAAGTGCGAATAAACAAATGAGATTAAGTAGTAATAAACAGAGAAAATGTTCACTCCGCATGGCATTGTGCGCCCCCCAACCTCCCCCATTTTTTTCTCCTCACTTCCAATGACATAAATGAAATCCTTTCTTAAATTACTTCAAATGTCCTATATGAAACCAAAAATGTCAGGGTATTGACTGAATCTTTCCTTCTAAAGAAAAAACTAGTAGTACAGTAGTATAGTAGTATAGTAGTATAATAGTATAATAGTATAATAGTATAATAGTATAATAGTATAATAGTATAATAGTATAATAGTATAATAGTA
>WYDF02008014.1:0-13795 GCA_009867245.2 Adranes taylori
CAAATTTCTTCTTTTTAGTTGTCCTGTGTGTAAATTGTCTGGCCTGTTTCTACTTTTACATATATATGTTGGTTTTACAATTTAACTTTTGAAAAATTTTAATTTTAAATGATTTTTTTAAATAATACATCAAGTTTTCCAACAATGTACACAATAAAGGTAATCAGTTTGTATAAAAAAATTTTTAGACTCTTGTTAGAACATAATAACATAAACACATATTATGACTGTAAAAAGTGTTCCAAAGTGTAATGTTTTTTTAGCACTGATGATGAGCTACTTAAAGACTCGAAACGTTTGCTGATCTGTTTTTTCAATAAAACCTGATGTCCAACTACCGATGATTTTCATTTGATATAATTTAAGATGAGATTTTAATATAAAATTTTAAATTATACTGAAATGTAACATTCAGATATAAGCTTTCCTTTGTAAAATTTTAGTGGGGTTATACCGTAAATAAATAAATAATTTTCGTTCCAAACGAGATAATTTTGTAGCCTCTAGCTTTTCAGGTGGCTTGAGAAACTTGTACAGTTACATACCGTGCCAAACGTTCGTTCCTTTTTTCGCACAAATAATGAAATCTTATCTTGAAATTTAATTCAAACTATTTTCTTAATTTTATTCAACATTTCTGCAATTTCTCTAAATTTAGATAGAATTTGACAAATTTGCAAAATTGCATTTTTTTTTTATTGTTCTAGAACTCGGCCTTGTTGATTTGATGGGAATTTTTGCGAATAATAAATGTAGGCAATTCTATCATCTTTCAATTGGAGCAAAAGGTATATTTTGAACCTTATCAAGAGAGCTGTCATTTTCTAATAAGGCCTAATATAGGACCTATCATAATTTTCCTTTGATTGACCGGTTGCACGGTTTTACGGTTTTAATAAACTAAAAATATCATATTAAATTACATTTGACATGTTGTGATGAGGTAGAATATGTGTGGGATGAAAATCGGCGCAAAATCTATAAAACGTGCCGAAAGGAGACGAACAACATTGATTTTTCACGGCTAATGAATTTCCATTGGAATGAATACTCGCATATTTCCATTCCACTGATTTCATATTCACAAAATAAAGTTGCAAAATATAAGCAGGTTTCCTATATTCTCGAAGCTTTATGCACGATTGCCGGAATTCGAAAATAGAAATAAAATCAACTATGTTAAATATTTTAATATTTATAGAGGAAGAAAAGATATATGATTAACAAGTACGAGTTGCTAATGTTGTCGATATTTGCTATCTAATATGCTAATGAAAATTATATCGATCAGATCTGTTGTTGTGAGTCAAACAAATAAGATATTTATATAATTTTCTGTCAGTTTGTTTATGTATCTTTTTAACAGCTAGGTCGCTTTATATTATGTAGGTCTATTTATAATATGACAATAGTTTATCGGTTTAAAATGTTATCATTATTATTTTTGTAGCCCTGAAATCATCTGGATTGATCATCTTGAAATCATCTCGATATATTAAAATAAGTACATATAATCAAAACAAATTTGAGGTAAAAGTTTTTCTTTTAGCTGCACTAAAAAGTAAAGAAAATCATTATTGCGTGACAAGATATTCTGGCTTTGATAATTCTAATTTGAAATATTATAATATGTTTGAAATGACCGTAGAAAATATACATTTTATGAAAGAATAATAAAAAAGTGAAGCGCTTGGATATGTTTGTTAACTCTTTGGGTGGCAGCTCAATCTCTCATTATTGTTTCATAAATCATAAAACGTTTATTTTCATCAGCTTTCCCAAACTTTTATTATCATATTATACACTACAGAAATTATTTTAATTGCACCTTATAGAAATATTTAGCAATTTTATCTCAAAATTTTGTTTGCTTATTTTTATTATTTATTTGTTAGTCTTAATTAATTTACCACATTTTTTTTTCTTTTGTCTTATTATTGAAACATCTAACTGAATTTACATTATACATCATTTATCTACTGCTTATTTCTATACTACAAGCGAAAAAAAAGAAACGTGCGTCACGTCAACTAATGGAAAAACTGAAAGTGTTCTATTATACATTTTCTTGAGAAAAAATGACAGGTTCTCTGACAAGGTTAAAAATATGACAACTTTTTAATGAAGATAAACCATTTCCAAACAAAGTTAGGGGTAAAATGCTATTTTTGAAAAAATCGAAAAACAAAGTGATTATGAAATTGTCAATTGTTTATAAATCCAAGAAACATCTGCTTTTCCCAACATGAATAAGTACTAAAATTTGCTTGCATATAATACCTTGTATTATGTGTCGAAGGACGTAAGTGACATGCCTCAAACTATTATAGAACGCGACATTGCCATATTTAAATGTGGATATATCTCAGAAATTAACTTTTCGATATATCTCAGAAATTACAAGAGATAGGACATTCAACTTAACTTTATTGCAGTGGCTATGTAAGCCCTTTCGATTTTATTTGAAATATTTTTTTCAAAAATCACAATTTAACATTATATACAGGCTGTTTTGTCAAAACACCTCACAAAATTTATCTAAAATTTCTTGTATCAAAAGTTCCTTTAAAATTTAAGGAACTAAACGAATTTAGAAATAAACGGACACGCAATCTTGGGGGAAATTTGATCTTAAAAAAACTTGTTTTCTCCTAAATATATCGGTTCCAATGAAAATTAAACTTGGGGAACATATGTAATACTAGGTGTCCTCAATGTCGCCAATGTAAAGAATTGAATATACTGGATCGATTTTAAGAAATAACAAAATAAAAAAAAAACTTTTTAGTAACACCTCATATATTTTATATAGGTGTTAGTGTACCTCTGTTTAAAATATATCACCGATAATGGGTTTAACAGCTTCAAAAGTATTGTTCCTAATATCCATTGGACACTCCATTGGTTATCTTTTACGTCACTCGAATTTTACGTAGGTCGAATTTGACAATTGCTTAAATGTATCTCTGTATGTAATATTACATATGAATACATATATTTGTGTGGCTAACTACGTACATACATTAGTAGTTCTATACCATATGCTTTATAATGAAACAAAGGAAGTATAAGTTACGTATTTATGTACATAAGATATGTACATAAATACGGACGAGATCGCTCCAACATATAAGTAACTATGTTTCAAAATAAGAGTAACTAGATCATAAAAAAGTAACTAGATACTAGTAGGGTTGGTATAGAAAACTAATTGTCTAAAAAATGTACCAGGGGCGTAAAAATTGTTTTTTACATATATAACAGGATAACGTCATTTGACAGTCCGTTGAATTTGATAGATGTCATTTGAAAAACCAATATTGCTGTTTAAATAAGATGTTGCCTGAAGATGTTGAAATAAGTATATATAATTTGTGCGACAGTTTATTTTCGTGTCGCACAATAACAGTTTGGTGTTCGAGTCCATCGCTTCTAATTTAGATAGAACCTCATAAATCTTTTAGTACAAAATAAACTTTTTTGATCGAAGTTGATACATCACATAGTTGAGTATTTTCTTTGAAATTTCTGAATGCTTTTAACTGAATAAAGTCATCATTGGTTAATACTTTATTGGTCTCCGCAGCTTGCTGTATTTGTTCCTGTAGTTCACTTAAACACCTAAAATTATCGACCATTTCCTGGCAGAGTTTCTTCCACACACCGCTCATCGGCGTTTGTTTTATATTATCTAAAGCGACCTCAATCTGAGTTTTGACTCTTTAGACATTTTCTGGCCTTTTAGTATTCTGTCTTTTGGGTTTTCTATCTTTTGGTTTTTTGCCATCTAGTTCTCTACTTTTTTGATCTTTTTGGCTTTTGTTTATCTGGCGCTTGACCTTTTTTGAGCTTTTTAGCGCTATGGCTTTTTGAAATTTTAATTGTTTGGCTTCTGCCTGTTTGGTTTTTGACTATTTTAACATTTTCTGGCCTTTTAGCGTTATGTCTTTTGGGCCTTCTATTCTTTCTATCTTTTGGTTTTTTGCCATCTACTTTTATGCCATCTAGTTCTCTATTTTTTTGATCTTTTTGGCTTTTATTCATCTGGCGTTTGATCCTTTTTAAGCTTTTTAGCGCTCTGGCTTTTTGAAATTTTAATTGTTTGGCTTCTGTCTGTTTGGTTTTTGACTATTTTAACATTTTCTGGCCTTTTAGCGTTCTGTCTTTTGGGCCTTCTCTTCTTTCGGTCTTTCTGGCTTTTGCTCATCTGGCTTTTAACAATTTTGACATTTTAAAACTTTGAGCTTTCTGGCTTTAAAGCTTTTTACTTTTTTGATCTTTTTGGCTTCTGGCCATCTAGCCTTTGACCCTTTTGATATTTTCTTGCCTTTTAGCGTTCTGGCTAAAGGACAAGTGCTTTGTACGCCAGACAGCGTACTGAATAATTTTCCGAAAGTGAGTCAAGTGGCACACCAAACTGCCTTGTTAAAACTTTCCCAAAAGTGATTATATATTAAGATCGTTAAAGCGTACAGCCCGTCAACTATATGTTAAAAATGACACGTGTTTATAAAATTGTAACTTTACAATTTTATAAACATGGAAAGTAGTGATGTCTACATTTTTTATTTGAAAAAAAATTGAAAAAAGTAACAGGTGCGTAGTTATAGGGCAATATGTAAAAGTGATTTTTTTAAATTTTTTATTTTAATGAAATGAAAATTTGAAAAAAAATCATCAAAATATATTTTATTTTGGGGGCAAAATAAAAAATAATGAGAAATCGACAAGTTTTATACTTTCCAAGAAACATGTGAGAAATGGTATATCTGCAAGATCCAACCTATTGTACCTTTTTTCAACTCAATGAAAACGTACTAGTAAGTTAAGTATGTTGATCATAAGATAGGTGTTGAATTTGGCCATGGCATTGGCTAGGTTTTGTTGTTTCGAGAGAATATATACAGGGTGAAAATGATGAACAACATGAGACTCGCACTTTCCATGGCTTAGATTCACAATTTTTTTCGACTATATGGAAAGATGTGGAATAGACGTGCGGCACATAATTAAAAAGTGAATTTTGGAACGTTTCCAAATAGTGCTGACTGAAATGTATACGACTTTTAGCTTTTGAGTTTTGAATTTTTGTTTCAAGTTTTGAAAATTTTCATTTCACGGCAAGAAAATATTAATTTTAGTATGATTCTTATGGGCATTTTTTGCAGGGGCCCGAACCGTTATTTTTTTTCGTTCCGGTTTGGCAAAAAAAATATATCGGTTCAGTTCCGGTTCTCCGTTTCGGTTTAAGGTTTGCGGTTCAGCTCGTAGTTAAATATTAGCAAATTAATGCAAATACACCCTCACCGCCCATATCTTTTTTATACAACTTTTCGCTACAACTTACGATGCTCACATACATAATTAAAGTATTAAAGGCGAATATTTTCCCATACCAGAGCAGCAAGCCCTCTGAATTATTTTTCTAATTTTTATAGTAATAAAAAGTGAAAAAAACAAAATTGTAGGAATTTAATAAAGTTACTACATTATATTTACTTACTTAATTCCTTTCGCTCTTATCCAGAGTATAGGGTTCAGATAAAGTTTCTCCAACGCATTCTATTTCTAGAGAAGATTTTCTACAAAGGTCTTTCCTTCCTTCTTTGCCTCTTCGTGCACAGTCCTTCTCCATGTCTTTGGTCTTTGATCTCCATGTTGTCTTTGGTCTTCCACGTTGACTTCTTCCCTGTGGTTTCCAGAACAAAACTTGTCTCTCCACAGTATCCTATTTTTTCGGACGGTATGTACAATGTACCTCCATTGTCTTCTCTTGATTTGAATGGAGATGCATTCCTCTCTCGTTTAGTACAATAGCATTCATTTCACATTGGTTCTGAAAATTTGGAATTTGGTCGTTGTGGAAATCTTTTTTGTCCTCCAGAGTGGATAAAGCTGAATGAAGGCCCCATTTGTCTTTCGGACCAATATGGGTATGCTCCCAAAATGCCTGAGTTCCTCTACATTTTCGATGTCCTCATTGTTCACTCTCAGTGTTTTCTCTTATTAATATATCTCTTGAAGGAGTTTACTTTCAGACCCAACATCTTGGCTTCGCATTCAAGGTATTGGGGTTTTTTCCATATTAAGATGGTTCTGTGAGAGTAAGCAGATATCATCTGCAAATTCTAGATCCTCCAGTCGTTCAATCAGCTGCCATTGTATGCACCTCTTTTTTTCCATCCGTGACTTTCAATAGAAAGATTGTTGGGGACAGAATATATCCCTGACGAACTCCTGACTTGACTTCGAATGATTCCGTGATTTTCACCGCGTTGATGTCACGACACATGTAGTTGAATGTTTCTTTAATTACTTTTGTTATCTTCTCCGGTATGCCGTATTTCTGCAAGGTTTTCCACACACTGCCCCTTTTAAGGGTATCGATGGCTTTTATAAAATTTACGAACAGAAGATGAAGACTAGTCATAAATGCAGTTGACTGTTCGATAATAATACGAAGCATGATAATTTGGTCGATACACGAACGATGACTTCTAAACCCTGCTTGCTCTTATGATTCCACTTGTGATTTTATTCTGTTGAGTATCACCCGCGTCAACATTTTACATGGAATTGATAGGGTGATTCCACTCTAATTATTATTACAGTTAGTGTTGTCCCCTTTCTTAGGCAATTTGATTAGAACTCCCTTTCTCCATTCTTGTGGCAAGCTTCCTTTGTTCTAAATCTTCTTGAAGAGATGGTATAGAAGATTAGTGGCGGTGTCTGTGTCAGTTGATAGGACCTCTAGTGAAATATTTTCTGCTCCAGGAGACTTTTCATTTTTCAGCTGCTTGATCACTGTCTTGAACTCCTTATTCGAGGGTGGTCCGAGTTAGTTACATTTCCTACTTCTAATCTGTAAAATTTCTTCCTTTTCTTTAGGTTCTTGTTCAGCCTCTTCCTCACTGTCTCTATTGAGCACCTTCATGAAGTGTTCGCGCCACCTTGCAAGTGCTTCGTCGTTGATGAAGAGGTCTCCTTGTTTATTTTTCACCGGTCTCCTACGGTTGACTTTCCTTTGGAGAGAGTTCTCGTGACACCGTATAGTTCCTTCATGTTTCCAGCGCCTGCCTCTTTCTCTGCCTTCTCGACCAATTCTGAAATCCATTTCCTGCGATCAGCCTTAACACTGTTCTTCACCTGCTTTTCCTTGGCTTCATATTCTGTCTGAAGCTGGATTTTCTGGAGGTGTGTTTTGCTACTTGTATAGTTTCAGTTTCTAATACGTGGTGTAAAGTAGATTTTATCAGCGAAAAAGTTTCTCGTGAACCAAAGAAAAAAACCGAAAAAAATATCGGTGTGCTTCAGTTTTCGTTCCGGTAAAAATAATGGTTTTTTTCGGTTTTCGGTTCGGTTCCGCTTTGGGTCCCTGATTTTTTGACATTTCTATTTGTAGCTATTTAACGAGTAGAGATGTCACAGTGAAATTTAGATATGTTATGGAAGAAGCATTACGCTTTAGTTTATACGTAAATAGAGTTTTGTACATGTTTGTTCCAAAAAAGCATGTCACTGAAAATATTGGGCCGCGGGGTTAGTACATCATACATTCATATTTTAATTCACGTGAAGAGTATAAAAGATACACAGATTTTATAAACATTTTTTAAGCAAATATGAGAAGCGGGGATTCATAGGTAGGCGATTTATACGTTGGGCTAGTTACCACTTACCCTATTAACTATTGTGCTAATTAAATTTAATAGACGCAAAATTTACTTATGCAAAATTTACTAAAAGTTATGACTTCCAGAGTATGATTGCCACCATCTTCAGTGACTATCATGTTCACATTTTGTTACATTTGAATTGATAACTTTTGAAGGAAAATAGCAAAATACGCCTTTAGAGTCAGAGGTGGTTTTAGAACTCCTATTTTATATAGTTCAGGCGCCAAAGAGTCTGAGGAGTATGGGATTTTCGAAAGCCAAGTTTCTAAAACGTATATTCAAAATTTTACCATCAATGAAAGCAAAATTGCAAATGAAGGACCATTTCCTTCTACCTTCACAATATTTTAGTACCGTGTCCATTCTACAGTTATTTTTCTTTCATTTTAGGCCCAATTTTGGACGATTGTACAGTCAGGGCCCGAAATACTGGTGTCCCAAATGACTACATGTATTATTTCATATCATATGTCAAAATTTTGATTTTTTTTCAAAAAATTTATAAATTTGCCAAAATTTGGAGTATTTAAGCATTTTTCTTTAATTTGACAATTTCATGATAAATTTCATAATCAAACAATTTCAAAACGATTCATATAAATATTATAAAGTATTTCATTGTTTTTCAGATTCAGAAAACGGCATTTTTTTAACCCATATAAATCAAGACAATCCAAAATATGATCCCTCCAGTTTCTTTCCCATTGATCGATGTGCCCCACGTGCTTTTAGTTAATACTGATAAAAAATACGTGGAAGGGATTGCCACCCCTCTTTCATATATCAAAGTTAAAATTTTTATTATGTGCTATATAACGTAAAGATTTTATTTAGTTTGGAGTCTTTTATTTTTAGTTTATAATAAATACATCTAATACATTCAATTAGGTTAATAGTAGTTTAGGGCAATAATCGATAAGCATAGAAGTGCATAGTTGTAACCATGCATCAACGGCTTCGCATAATTTTGGATTTAATATTTTGTCGATTGAAAAAGCAAGACTTTACAGTTTTAGTTTTTATACTAAGAGCTACATAAAGGCAAGAAATATCTAATTTTATTTAATGACTATAATTCAGAGTTAAACCTGCCGTTATTAGTATACTTTCTGTTAGAGGTCAATTATTCTGACTTCACAACGCAAACGACAACCGACAAACCAATTGAACATATTGCCTATTTTCGAGAGACCTGTATTCACAGTTTTAATGACATTTTATTTCTTATTCTATTGTTTATAAAACCTAAAGAAAATATTAGAGATTTTGCGTGCCATGTGAAGATAATAAATTTCACGGTTTACAATTTCTATTTTTATTTTAAAATGGTAACATATAGAGCAATACATAATTCCTCTTCACTAGAGGATCAAACATTCTATTCATTCTTTGACATTCAATTTTTGTTCATTTGTATACATATTTGTTTACTCGAGATTCAATTGTTAAATCATATTTACATAATGTCAATATCCTGTTAATAAAATTTTTGTTTTAAATTCATTAATTATCAATAGACTGTTTTATTATCAATAGACTGATATTAGTTTTCATGAATGTTTTAAATAATCTAACGTAATTTGAACTTCAAGGCAGTGCAGAAAATATAATTTTAGACAGTAGTGCACACAACACTTTCTGTTCAGTAACTTTACACTTGTAAATATTTTGTGTACTTACAAACATTTATTTAAATGTCTTCTTTAAAACACTAATCTGTGGCGGATTTAGTGGAGGGCGTTAACGAAATTTAAACAACCATTTTTGTCGATTGAAAATATGATCCGTTTTATCAGCGAAATTTTCATCAGCGATCATTTTATCAGCGAAATTTATCAGCATTAATTTTTATTTAAAATTAATGCTAAAAAATTTCATAGAAACAAATATATGTGTCATGAGTTTAATTTGGACCCGTCACTAATAACACATTTATTAAATTGCGCAAGCATCGACTCGTAGATCTCATAAAATGTAAAATACTTTTCTTAAAAGTATTCTCGTATCTTCTACTCTATAGCTACTACGCATTTTGATATGTTTAATTACGGTTACCATGGAAACCAATAGAGCAGTTTTTTGATATTAAAGCCGATATCTTTAGAACAATTAAATTTGAAGCCCTCATGTTTGATATTATTTTTAAAAGAAGCAAGAGGCTTATATAAAAATATATTGAGTTTTGCCACATAGTTGTTTGAATTGTTTTTATTGCACAAAATATTCTCAGAACAATTATTGATATTAGCAAAATTTAAGTCTCTTAGTTTTCTATATGGTCTCCATGTCCAATTTTTCCAACATTTACACTACTTGAGATATTAAAGCTCATGCAATTTGTTTCTAGATCAAATTACTCCGAAGTTTACGTGCCCGTTTTCTCTTTACACGCTAAATCGCTTTAGTAGTAGAGGAACTTTTGACGCAAGAAATTAATAAAAATTGTTTGTTCAGTTTTCGAGAAATGAGCTTCAAAATATGTTTTAAAAAATACACCCTGTATACATATTAAATTGTGATTGTAGAAAAAAAAGTGTTTCAAATAAAATCAAAAAAACTATGCTATAAACTATATAATATTTTAATGTCGTATCTTTTATAATATCCGATAGTTTTTTAAATTTAAAATGTGGCAACATAGCGTTTTCTTGGAGATAGAGAAATGGGACTAGTTCCATTACATGCACAATACAAACGAATATATTGCACGACAATTCTGCTTTTCAGCCTGAAAATAGCGGAGTTCCGCCATCTTAGATTCAGAAAAAAACTGAGAAAAATGTCTGGGTGCAAAAATCCAGTGCACTTTCGTACCATATTTCATTCTAATCGGTCCAGTAGTTTAGGAGAAATGCTGGAACATACATACACACACACACAACCAGCCAGACATTGAAAAATACTACCTTCTTTTACAGTTCCTGTAAAAAATTTTATTCTAAAAAATTTCTTTTCATAATACGCTAAACCTCATTAAGTCCTCTTTGAAGTACGTATGAACGAATTACAATGATGTGAATACAAGAAACGTACACTAGAAAAATTACAAGAACACGAATTCTATATCTTTCATATTTCTATATATACTACGTACATACAAGGTATATGAAAGATAAAAGTGTACCGGTAAAAATAAATTTCGTAACTCATTCTTTTATGGAACGAAATCATATATTCCATGAAAAGTTAAAAACTTACCGAAGAATTTTCATCACAACCCAATATCGCGTAATAATCCTCATCTGCTCTTTTCTTGTAGCCCAAAATTTCATCAACGCCACTCATCTCTGTTTTTGTAAAAACCAAATAATACAACACTAAAAGAATTTCTTTGTCAAATTATTAACAAAAATGAGAAAGCACAACTGACATTTGAAAATCCAATTCGAAAGAAAACAAATACGCACCCACACAAACACGCGCGACGTGCAACCAACGACCTATCAATGACTAGAGCAAAAGGTATTCATGGAAATTCCATATAACCGTTTTTCTCGGGAAAACCAGGATAAGAGAAAACCAGCGTTTCTCAATATTGCCACATAGGAAGTGAATAATTAATATGCCATTTGAAATAGCTAAAACACGGATTTGTTTTGTTAATAAACGTAGTGAAAGTGTTGTTTTATTATTGTATTTATGCAAAGACTTATCTAGTTAGCATTGAGATTTCGCCGAGGTTGTTTTTATATAGAGAATAATTATAAAGGAAACGGTTATAAGATTACAACACATCTGTATTGTATTTTCAATCAGCATTTCTCAAACTGTTACTTATGTCATATTCAAAAATATTCAAATTTCTTAATATATGATAAGCTTTGTTTTTTATAATAAAAGAATCTTTATTTAACATTGTGCTATTATTAGGCAGTTAAGGTAATTATATATAAAAGAAGATAATAATAATAATGAATAGACATGATATTAGTCTAGGTCATGAGTCGGCTAACCGCGGGTTGCAAACCGCATGTGGCTCCTTAGGTGAGTGTTTGTGGCTCTTTATATTACATTAACCTTATCAAAGACTGTTAAAAAAACGCATATTATTATTTGAAACATAAAACAATTAAAAATTACTTTCTTTGTTTTAGAAATAGCTATTTTAAAATAGTATACTTAGCTAATATATAAACGTCTAGCTTTGTCCGTCTGTCTGTCCGTCTGTCTGGAACGCTTTTGACCTACTTATATATAAAAGAGAATTTATTATTTTTATTTATGTTCATTGTGATTTTTCTTGTGCCATTTAATATGTGAAATTAAATGTCAAATTTTGTAATTAAATTTAAAGAAAATATGATCTGGTAATGGATAGTCGTTTTACGACGGGTTATCATCTAGTACTTTGCTATTTAAATTAGTTTATATATGTAAATCTAAATCATACATCTTTAAATTAAAAAAAAATTAGAAATATAAAAAGTATTTTAAGAAACGCATATTGTTTTTTAATATTTAGCTACTTTCTCACGGCTTCTGCAAAGTTCCAAGCAGCTCCATTCATAAAAGCTTATTGCATACTCTTGGCTCACGTATAGTGAATACATTAAATATTGCTTTATAAAAGCATCCAAAAATCTTATTCATGATTTTAAAAATAAAACAGGAATTGTAAAAAGAGAATGAATGAGCATTATCTACAAAAACGATGCAAGCCTGTCAAAATGTCTTTAGAATTATATTTACCAGATTATTCAATATCAAATGCAATCGATGAGTCGATGAGTCATTTGGAATAAGTGGAACAGAACAAGTATCCTTATTACTGAGATATATGTCGTCACAAGGTGTCAAAGAAGAGCTTCGAGGATTGTTGTCCCTCAACGAACAAATTGGTAGAATACAGATTGCAAATGCTGTAGAAGTACATCTACAAAACAACAGAACTGATTTAGATAGAATAGTTTCTACTGCCACTGATGAAGCTAGAAATATGACTGGATTCGTTTCAATCTTGACAAGAAAAATGAACCATTATAGTACTTTATGCCTAAACATTTCTTGAGTCATAAATTTTGCAATCCAGGTGATTAACTTTGCCAAACCTCTCTATTATCGCCAGTTTAAAGAACTCTTGGGCAAAACGGGTAGCAAGAACTCAGACTTGCTTCTTCAGAACAAGGTACGCTGACTGTAACGTGTTGAAGTGCCTTCTTCTTCTTTAGAAAACATAAAATTGTTCTTTCGTAAAAAATATATTAATTATGAGAAACTGGAAACGACATTTAGTTACGGAAATTCTATTTCATGGTCGATGACACATCAAAACAAACGACTTGAATGTAATAATAGAAAAAAAAGAAGACGTCGCTTATGCAATGTCAGACGAGGTATCAGAAAATAAGTTGCAACTTTTTGTCCAAGGTATAGAAAATGGTTAACCGCATCATTTCAAGACTTCAAGAAAATATCGCGATAACAAAATCGTTGTTATATGATACGGAATACTTCAGTAGACAAATAAAAAGAATAATGCAGAATTTTAGTAATCTCTTGAAGAATTTAGAAGATATGAATCTATATTAGAATTCATTTGTTCATCGTATTATAATGTAAAATTCAAAAATTTGATGAAAGATTATGGTATAGATTTATACACGGTATATATCTCGGTTGGCAATACTGTACACATCGCAAACCAGAAAGCTTTATTTGAAAAAGGTTATACTCCAAACTGGTCTACTGAACTATTGATCAAGTGAAATAATCCAATCCGACAGTGTATGTGAATAAGAAGCCGATATTGGGAAGCCGATTACGACAATGACAATAATATCTTTATAAATAAATATGATGTAAATTTTTATCTTTAGTTAATTATATATATATATACATTATTAACTAAAAAAAATTTATATATTTATATATATATATATATGCATATATATAATCTATCTATATATATAAAAATGAATGTATGTTTGTATGTATGTATGTATGTATGTCCTTAATGCCTGACTAGACCATCCATCCGATCGACATGAAACTTTAGGAATTTGTTGAGTACACTCCCTGGAAGGTTTCTGTGAATTTGTTTTTGTTTTTTGAAATTTTATACTGGACCAAAGATACAGGCTCCGAAATGCTTCCTTGCGGATAAATTGGAACACATTATT
>WYDF02008036.1:0-13795 GCA_009867245.2 Adranes taylori
GACGACTTTCAGCATTAGCAATCAATACCTCACCTGGCCTAAAAATTCGGTCTCTACGATGCTTAGAAAGTAATTACCACAAAACTAATCAGAAGAGCAATTTTAAAAGTTAAAATATCTTGAAGTATTACTTTTAGCATTGCAAATGCTCACAAAACCTGAAAATTCAGCTTACATAAATCTCAGAAAACAACCCACGAGATCCGCAAAAAATCAATGAGCATTCAGACGATGATTCGGATGGTCGAAACGCGCCACTAGGTAAATGAAATTAGTGTATTCGACTAAGTAATAATTATTTAAAGTAATAAAATTAATCAACAAAAGAGATGTGCAATTTCAATGAAAGTTAAAGACTTGTTCTGAAAGCTCTCTAACATAATATACCGCTAAGTCATTGTCATGTGTGTGTCATTATTAGTTGCAAATAAATTGTACGTATATAAATAAATAATTAGATATTAAATAAATTAATGCACAAAAATATTTGGTGTTAGTAGGAAAAATATAAACAATTTAAAGCTTTTCGGATTCAAATTGATATTTGGGCGGTGGAGGCGTAGAAAATTCCACTTCCCTTTCAAAAATGAAGTCCAAATGGTTCACATCTTTTTCAGGTAATTTTTCACTCACCAAAATATCATCCGTATCATTAATTAATAAAGCATCATCATCATCATCAGCAGCAGTAGCAACATTTAGAGGCGATTTATTTTCATCCGACTGATCGTTGTCACCTTTTTTATCATTCGAAATGCTTAAGAATAGAGCGACAAGAAGAGCAAATAGAATTGCGCCCAAAAGTAACCATTTCGGAATTCCGGAATTTCTTGATGCACAATCCAACCAATCGCCGGTGCTTTGCTTATCACTATCTTCAGATTTACTAACTTCAACATATTCTTCGATCGGCATTGTTCGAATTTTGGTTGCAGGTATCTTATATTCAACATTGTAACCAACTTCAATTTGATTTTGTATCAATGGATCGGATAATAACTCTGTTTCTAAGAGTTCTAAATCGGGTTCCATTAGCAGCATATTTTTAGGATTGTCCTGTTCGATAAAGACAATCATACTGCTCAGTTCCATATCTTTTTTCTTCGACATTGTAGTACAACCAGTATGACATGCAAGTTTAGGATCTTTTTCTGGATAAGCTTCATTACAAGCTAAAAGAGAAACATCTATAATAATCACAAATGCATAATATAAGAGCATATTTTCAATACAGAGTTAAAAACAAATAGAATTAAAAAAATAGAATCAAAATGTTGAACAAACAGATGTTTTTTAGAAATATCTAGCGCAAATCCGCAAAATTTTAATTATCACAAAAATTCAATATTTGCGCCAAAGAAGTTGCTTACACATGCAATACATTCTGTATCTAATATAATGAGTACTATAGCAATATCTTCAATAGAACGCGATGCTGCAATAATTAAAATACATTCGGTAATATCTCAGAAATTATTAACGATAGAACATTGAAATCAGTTATGTTCTATAGAATACACATTTATATTCCACATTTCCAACTTCATCGTGAAAACAGCTGTTTTTATGATTATTTTTGCTTATTATAAATACAACTGTTCAATTATGAATAAAAACTGAAGCAAGTACAATATTTTCACTATTATATTATGAGTTTTACATCACATATTTTCTATTGATACAAATAGTTTATAGAACATATGCAGCAAAAATATGGACTGTAATTTAAATTTTGGTTACTGATTACATGATTACTTATAACACTTGAGTAAAAGAACAAAGCTCATAATATATATTATTTGCAGATTTTTGAAATGAATAGCTTAGTTTACAGAAGTCGTCTGATGCAGATTTTACCTTAAAACAAATTAAAATAACTTAGATCCTGGTATTAGTAAAAATTTGAGACTTGTAAAATCACACATAAAGAAACCGGGATCTTTTTCATCTCACTTCTTTAAAGTTATGCTGAGCTGAGGAATATCCATTTAAAATGACGACTAGATAACTATTATATATTTTGGAGAATGCAAATGAAACAAAATGCTAAAAGAAAGAAGAACTTACACAGATAACATTCTTCTTTGGTTATGTTGAGATCATGATCATCCTTCAAATAAATTATATTAAAAAATCTGCATCCTCTTTCGCAAATGGGTTGAGCTTCAGTTAACTATAACAGAAATAAATGCACATTACAATCTAAAATTTAAAAACCAATCAATAAATTGTACATTACTTACATGCATGATAATTCTACATTAAGTTAAAAGTTAGAAATACGATTTTTATAGGCCTTACTTTCGGTAAAGAGAAAAAACTATCAGCACAGATCTCCTGACATTGGTCCACATCCGAATCGTTAGTTATTTGATCGCTGCTAACAATACAATTCAATAAGAATGGCAGCAGATACAAAACATTGTAGAGATATATCATTTTTCTTTTCTGTATAATGCTCTAGAAGAAATTATTATAAATAAAAATTAAAGTAGCTACAGAGCGCTATGACAGATTTTGAGCAAATCTGTCATGGCTATCACTCAAATACAAACGGTGTAACCAACAAAAAATTATTTATCGATAATATAAAAATCTGTAGAAATCTGTACAGTAAAAATTTTGAAATATAGGATTCGTTTACATTATATTCTGTCGAAATTTGTCAAACAAAAAAGTGACAATTTTTGAATTATTCAAATTAAATATCAAAAACATATGTATAAATATAAAGTTTTAGAAAAGAACATGACTAACATAAGACAATGTCAATGTTTACTCAATATAATTTACAAATGTTATGAAAACAACTATTATTATAAGTATATTCATATTTTACATATTTTTTTCAAAAAGTAAGAATAATTCAATTTTTTAATATTTAAAAATATATAATTCTTTATATATATATTTTTATTTTTCAGCTAGCGCATGGTCCATAGATGCTTTCAGTAAAGGTTTAGGAAAATTATTAGGCTTTACGGTATTAAATGCGTCGCAACTTATTAGTACTACTAGCCCTAGAGCAATTGTAAATAGCACAAGTGAACCAATGCTACAGGTTTGGACACCAGGAATCGCTTTAGTACGAGAGAAAGGATTTGTAAAGAACAAAAGAAGGAAAAGGACTTCTAAAGAGGTTTGCACGCTTTTTTTATTAATACAATAAGCTAGATTAAATTTAAATATAACTAGAAAGAATTTATTTTGAAATTAAACGTTTTACCATTTTTGTCATCTTATAATTTCTGCGAATATTTGGGTTATTAGAATGCTTGAATTTAATGAAAAATTTAATACTTATTAATGAAATTTAATAATTAAGAAGATTCTAATGAGCTGCAAATCCATTATAAAAAATGCCAAAGTTGAAAAATATATTCTGATTTAAAAATTTGAAAACACATTCTAATATTGTATACAACCTTACAGAAAACTGTATCCAATGAAGAGTTTAGCAACGATTTTTTTAAACAGATGGGTCACGATTTGACTTTACCAATATGTGACGAAGATCTATTAATGGTTTACTTAGCCGAACTTAACGCAATTAATCCAGAAAGCATTGTTAACATGTCAACATTGGAAGAATTGCTAGTCATTTGCAAGTACCTCATTAAATATTTACTTTAATAAATTCAGTTGTTATAACAGTATTGCTATATATTTCAAACATTATTGTTATATATGTTAGCACAATTATGCACACGTTGAATATTAACGTAAATAATTTGGTGCGTTTTATAATTATTGATGATAATATGTCTGATTTAATTAAAACGGATTTAAGTTTTAAACATAAAATGCCATCAAAAACTGAAAACTATTATACACGATTATGTTGATTGTTGATTTAACCGAAAATATGTTTTATCTAACCAAATATAAACTTATCGAACAGAAATAATATATTAATATGTTTTTAGTGAAATCGGATTAAGTGTAGGAAAAATGGAACAATATTTGCAAACTTGTCGAATTTTAGATAAAAGGGATTACTATATTTCATTAATTAAAGGTGTTATTAAACTAAATAAAATTCTTTGTGAAGAGCAAAGTAGAGTTAGAAAGAGTTAGTATAATACATTATTAATTAGTTATATCATATAAATTATGATATAATACTAAACATTTTGTAATAATTAAAAAGTAATCGATGGTTTTAGGATTTGAGCAACACTTTGACTGTTTGAAAACGTTGCACAATGATTTTAAAAGTTGTTATGGTCCTCCTGATTGGACTGAAGCAGAGGCTAAACAAGAAATTTGCAAGTAAAGCAATTGAGTTGTTTCTTTTAACTCATGAGATAATGATAAATTGTCGAACATTGACACTATAATTTTCTCATTTTTGTCTAAATCAAATTACTTTATATAGTTCGAACTGCAATAAAACAATATTAGTGAACGGTACTATTAAAAGTAATAAACTTTTCGTAATTCACCTTAAAAAATTTGAAATTACTCTATTGTATTTATCGACTATATCTGCTCTTGCATTAAAATATCTTGTTTTCTCTAAAAATATATTTATTACTATTAATCCACAAAATTGTTTATATATTGTCAATTTTTTTATAAATATTCTACTTTTAAGAGCTTTCAAAGAAATTGCTGACTGTTTTTATATTAAATCTCTTCGAGTATGTGGTAAAGATGCTGCACAAACAATGAAAGATGTTGTGACAGCCGTAATTAGTGCGACGACGTCTGTAAGCTGTTCCAAGTTATATCTAAACATGAATCCATCAGTAAGATTTAATATTTATATGGTTTATTTCTTATTTAAACTTTTTACTCGAGCAGAAGAGATGTAAGTTGGCGAGCGGTGGGAATGGTACGCGCATTATGTAAACAAATCTTACAACGGTGCGTAGTCTACTAATACGATATCATCGCAAAATGAGTTGCTGCACACTCCTTACCATTCGCCAACATTTTGCTGCAATTACTTTAATTTGATTATTTTATTTTATATAATTATAGTTGCTTATCGTATATTTTGTTTTACAAACAATTTTAAAGTTTTAACTAAAATTTTTCTCATGAATATATATTAAAGTTTTAGAATGCATTAATAAAGTAATTATAATGCTTTTAGAAAAGTGAACTTAGAGAAGAAGAAATGTCACATTCGAATCCTGAAATGTTAAAATTGAAAATGCGTAATCATGAAGAATCAATAAAAACAAACAATGGATTTTGTTTTCAGACATGTAATCAATGTCATTTTTTTAAATTTACATGTGTTTTATTAGTATGGATTAAAATTATATTATAAGCACAGATGTAGTTTTAAATAGTCGTATTTCAAATATAAATCAACATTTTGATTATATTATTTCAATTAGAATATTAAATTGATTAAAATGTCTATTGACGATTTAGTTTAAATGTGAGTTTATATATGACATTTTTATTTAATTAACATTAAAGAATTGTACTTCTTTGTTATTGGTAAATATGTATGTCTGCCTTATTGAATAAATATCAAAAACTAGTGAAGAAAGATGGCACCGACGGGTGATGACCCGGACGAGTCGTCTGAATCTAAATGCTCACAATGTAGTGAAAATGTTACAAAGAATCAAAATGTGTTACTGTGTGATGGTCTGTGCAATAAGTGGTATAATGTATAAATATGAGCGAACGAGACTACAAAGCAATATATAAAATAATTTTATGGTTATGTTGTGAATGTAAATAGAAATTTAAATCCATGAAGTTAGAAGCAAGTGTCAAAAGTGAGTTGTCTGAAAGTTTCAAAGAAATACTTTTAGCTCAAAGAACGAGATAATGGAAGAAATTAGAATTCAACACCAAAGAAAGAAGAGATAGAGAAAGTAACTATTCAACAAGTCTAAAAACTTCAAACCGATCTTTAAACGTGGCTGCCCGAAACCCTATTAACCAAGACCTACAAAAATACTATCACTGGATTTTAGCAAGCAAACTTACATTGAATATAATAAAACTAAATTCATGGAATTCAAACAAAAAAATAAACCGGGAATGCAGTTAAAGCTAAAGATTGATAATGAAATCTTAGAACCAACAGAGCAAATTAAATACTTAGGACTAATTGTTGACCGGCAATTATCTTGGACACATCATTTAAAGAGAACGAAAAACAAAGTATTAACAATGCTGGGAGAATTAAGCTGATGTGGTAAGCTCCCAGAAAAGCCAGCGGAAATGCCACATATAATATATATGAGTATAATTTGGAGTAAAAGAACAAAAAATATCTCAACTCAATGCAGACTTAAAAACTGTCTACAACCTCCCATACAAAACAACAACTACAAAATTATATGACATTACGAGAAAACTCTGTATAAATAAAATAATATTTTATGAAAACTTTAATTTAATCCATAAAATAGAACAGAAAGAAATCAAACATAACCTAACATTAAGACACAACAACCCTGCTAGTTTTTATATTATCAGTGTAGTATCTACACTTATAATATAAAACCTAACAGGGGTAAACATAATTTCAAAGCGATGAAAGATACAATAGCTTGCCCCACTCCATAAAAAGAACAAGAACATTTGAACAGTTCAAGAAAACCACCAGAAACTATACTATCAAGAACAGCAAGCACTGATAGATTATTCCAATTTTGTACAAAACATTCGTCAAACTTTTCTATAGTTTTTCCAGCAATCTACTTTGGTCTTTTATTCTTATTATACATTTTTATTGTTTTTACTGTAGGTACCTTTATTTTATATAGGGACTCACCATTAGTTAGCTGTAATTAATATTAAGAATTAGCATAATAGTATTAAAGATTAAGTTATTAGTATTACGATTAAGTTATTACCATCGTATTAGTATTAAAAAACTAATTTTCGTTTGTATTAAGAAGTACCAACACCAGTGTAGAACCTTCATATCAACTAAGCGCACTTGCGCAAGTCTGTCTGGGTTCTAATCGCAAGGCATATTTTATACTGGCATATTTTATATAGTGTAACTTATACACTGTGATATGTTAGATTTACCAATTAATAAATAAATAAAATTACTTGTACGCACTTTGTATATTTATAAATATTTCGCATGCTATCATTCAACCTAATTACATGTTCGTGAAGTTGCATATGTTCAAACATATGAAGGGAGGGAATGTTTAATTTATTTAATTCATATTTATTTGGATGATTAAGATTTGTAAATTTTTTAGTAATAAATCAACTGTAAAAATTATGACCATAACACATGTTTTGTAGCCTTTAGATGTGAATAATATAAATATGGACCTTTCTCCAGCTAGGCAAGTATATATATCGTTTTAATCCTATGAACCAATTTTATGCATTTAATAAGGTTAGAATTTAGGTATGAATTAGGATATACTAAAATGAGAATGTTTCTTCTATAGAAAACGAGCTAGATTAGAATCACCATTAAAAGATAAATGGTCATTAACAAATAATAATGTGAAATTAGATGAAGTATTTGATTATGGCGTAGGGGTTCTTGAAAGTGATGCAGATGACACTCAGACCGATGAAGAGCCAGAAATATTGTTTGAAGAAAGTGATTATACTGAAGTGTCCTGCAGATCATCTGCAAGTGATAAGGTTTTTAACTTTATTTTATATTAGAACAAAGTTTTAATAAAACATTGTATTTATTGTAGACTGATTACCTACAAATACCTGCTAATACATATGAAACGTCAGATAAAATTAGCTTAAATGAATGGAATAATTTTTTAATTAATAAGCCAAAATCAACGGGCACGTCCCAACAAGGTAAATATTTTAAAATGTTCATAATTATATTAACGTATAAACATGTTTTGCTTTTTGTTTAGCTTATATAACTACTCCTATTTTATAAAGATACACCAGGGACAGATTGGATATTTGTCATTTTGCATTTTTTACTAAAAGTTTTCATAGTAATTGTAAGGCCAAACATTTCATGTTTTTGATACTCTAACTTTAGGTACTTAAGCATCCACTACCTCATTTTTTGATAAAATTCTGTACATTATTCCCTTCCTATATGGTTGTAAGGAATTACATTCCATTCCCCCTCTCTTTATGTAAAAAATAAGGTTTTACAAAATGTTAATTTTCAACATGACAATACCAAAAACAAAAGACAGAGGGTTTAAAAATATTCACAAAGATTCGCTCCTCCAAAAAAAGTATGGTTTTTATGCTTTGTGATGAGTTTCTATAAAATTTAGTCTGCCATTTTCAACGAGAAGTCCCAGCTGGGCGAAAACATTCCTAAAATTGCTTCAAAACACTACATCAAACACAAATAAGTAATAGAATATAAAATCTTACATAATGCGTATTTTGTTTGTATTGGTATTGTACTATTCTTTACATAATATAATTTTCATAAGATCTTTATAGGTATCTTCTAACTGTGTGTCATGTAGACGCATGTTACATTTACGGATATACACACTACGTGCCACTGGAATCATCAAAAAAGTTGACCTTAAAGTATTAAATTTTGAAAAACCTACCCTGATATCTTTGTGTTTTTTTATACTTGATGAACTTTTTATTCTTGGTGTAATATGTAGTTCATCCCATACAAGTTTTGAGCCATTCTGACAATTTCAAGTTCCAACTTTTGGGGTCAGCTTTGGCTAGCTGTTCCTCGTCTTTTTCAAGTTTCTGGGGTTGGCGAACTGAGTAATCTAACGCACTAAACATGTATCTATTTTTTTTTCTGCGACCAATTCAAGGATGGAAGAATGATTAAGAATCTAAATTTGTTTCCTACGGCGTACAATTTTCATAGTATTTGTATTTCCATTTATTGGTATTTTGTATTTGGTATTTTTGAACATCTTGAACATTCCTGATAACTTTGTAATGTTCATAGGATGGTTTTTGGTGTTCATGAATTTTAAAAGTGAACCACCCACCTCACTGATTGATGTATGTATTAAATTTCTCTATGAAATTTTTTCCTTTCCAAACTACTCTCTCTGTTGAAGTTAAATTACTCTATTTACACTAAAGGAATTTACACTCAAATTTATAAATTAATTTCCTACATCGAGGGTACAATTTCTCACTAGATCTTATACTAACCCTTGTTTCAAAACCTTATTGATTGCATTAAAGTTACTCTTCGCAGAGATTTTTAAATTGGTTCTTTATTGATGAAAGAATATATGATACAAGGTGTAATTTTATACTATTAAAACAAGTTTTATGTGTTAATGCTGCATTTAGAAACGATATTTTCCAAGTGCGATATTTAAAAGCATATGGATAACTAGTTTTATTACAGATTGTATTTTTATTGTTTCAGATTATTTCGCGTTACTATCAGACGAAATAGTCTTACACATTTTACATTTCTTAACAAAAACCCAACTAACACAAATAGCTACTGTATGTCATCGTTGGGATCGATTATCAAAGGATGAAAGTCTTTGGGCCCGTATGGATGTTTCATGTCGTGTCCTCAAGCCGGGCGCTTTAGGTCAAATTATTAGTCGACAAGTCATTGTTTTAAGACTGGCACAGAGCGAGATTACTTGTCCAGCATTTATGCCCGATTCACGAGCGTATAATAGCGATTTTGAATCAAGGTTAGTATTGCTTTATTTATACAGTGAACTCACTCAATTAAATGGACAGCAGGCGTATAGTATAAAGTGTCGGACAAGGTGTCCGCTGAAGAGAGAAAATGAAATATAAAATACATGTATAGGAAGATATGTGTATGTACATACATAATTTATTAAAAAATCTCAAGAGCGGTTTGTTTAAGGCTAGTTTATTGATTTTTTACAATTTGAGTTTCTGCCGAATTAACAGCTTGTGAGATTTCTCCCGTAATACAGAAAATTGCAATGTCGAAGTTTTTTGTATGTTCCATTAATATCTGTTATATTCGAAGTATTTATTTCTTCGTCATCATTTTCACTTTTTTTGATTTTTCAACATCCTTATTCACCTGAAACTCATGCACACACTTTTATTTTAATTTTATAAGAACTAAACAATGTAATTTGTAATTGATATAGAAGACAGTGACTATCGTATACCCAATATTCCTGTATGCAATAAAAGGCACATGCCTTTAGCCAGACTTCCAAAGCGTAAGCTCTGGGAGATGCTTGATTTCAGGCGGTAGTCTATTCTACAGCCTCACTGACGTGAGGATTCCACCTTTTAACGTTTTTGTCAGGCGGTGATGATCCGGCCTGATACAGTGCTTTTTTCGAGTGTGATGGTCATGTGCTTCATTGTGTAATGTTCACTGATTCTTGTTTTTATGAGAATAAATTAATGTTTCTTTGATGTATAGTGAGGGAAAAGTAAGGATTTTATTCTCCTTAAAATACCTGAAGACAGTCTTCTCTGTATTTTATGCCTCCTATTATTCTTATCGCTGTCCTCTGTTGTGCGAAAATGCGCTTGACATCAGCACATATGCCTCATGCTAAGATAGCATAGCATTAATGATTGGTAGTATAGAGTATAGTAGCAGGTTAGCAATGTATCTGATGACAGCGATTGTGATAGCACACGTAACAGAAAAATATTGCTTGCAAGTTTTTTGGAGGTTGGATTTACATGTTCCTTCCATTTTAGAACCTGATCTATATGTACGCCCAAAAATTTGACACATTCTATATCATTCTTCAGTTTTTTCAGTGAGAATGTTAGCTTGGCTGCTATACTTTCATTTACATGAAGTTTGTTCGAGATAAACCACTGTTGCGCCTTTGAATACATGAAACTAGCTTCCATTTCAACGTCTTGTCTGTTATTTTCTAGTACGGTTAGTGTTTCAGGTTAGAGTATCATCAGCGAACAAAACACTATGATCTAGTTTTACAGTTAAGTTAAAGTCATTGAAAAAGATTAAAAATAGAATTAGTCCTAGAATGGATCCTTAACTATGTCGATGTCGATTACAAGCTCTGAGGAGCTTGTAATCGACATTTACGATTACATTTTTTATGATCACCCTCTCTTTTCTATTCGTCCGGTATGATTTTATTAGTTGTCTGCTTTTTTCTGTCAAAGTTATATAACTCGAGTTTTTTGCAGAGATATAATGCTCTACAAAGTCAAATGCCCTGCTCAGATTATAAAAATACGACATCGAAACCATAGCATCATCCAATGCCGCCAGAGCAACATTACAGAACTGCAGTATAGCTCCTTCATTTTTTTTGAGCATGTTTTTTTTTATTTAAATCAAGATTTTTTTATTTAAATCGATTTTTTTGATTTTCGTTCAACATTTCTATAACAAGAACTTAAAATATGCACCGACAGAATAATTATATTTCATTATACGGATAAGGCTGTGGCATATTATCTGTATCATGTGTTATATGTAGCAAATTCAAGAATTTTCCTGCAAAAACTTTTCTTGTTCGAACAAGTTTACTCCAAGCAAACGATATGGTCTATATAAGGCATAGGTTTATAGTCAAGTGTTCATTTCAAATGCGTTCTGCATAGAGTGCGAATCGTGCGTTAAGCAAAATAAGTGTACATTTTGTTTATGTAATTTTGAGGTTATATTGTTGAAAATAAGTGAAATTCATGGGACATTAAAATGGTTGGAAGAAAAAAGATATAATTTGGAACTATTACGGCGAGATTTCTACTAAAAGTAGAGGAAAATCTGGCAGTAGAGCTGTTTGCAAAAAGGAAATGCAAGCCTAGTGCAGAGATTGAAAGGACATTATGAAAAATGTTCAAAGAAAAAGGAAACAAATTTCTTATGTAGAATCAGGTATGCGTTTTTTTATTGCATTAAAAATGTAGTACATTCTGATATTTGATTTGACATTATTATTTGTTATGTTATGTACATGAAAATTATCCTTACTCCCGAATTAATTTTACGCAAGTTTTTATATTAAAATAACGTAAAAGATAATCATAATAGAGTCAATAATTACTTTGAATCTGAATGACATAATAAAACCGTGTGGAATGTAAAAATAGTAGAATGTTTACCTCATTGCATTAAAGTGGATACATGAAATTACGCAACGCATACATAAAATTTTACAAGGCTTTCTGTTTATTCTAATGAAAAGTGCACAACCGATTTCAACCGCTGATTGTTCAAAAGATAACTTAATTCTTCATCCGATTTTCGATCAACGTTGGATTGAAGTAAGACAACTCAATTAAGCTCAAATGTAAATCCTAGAAAATAGTGGGCAATATTACATTTGTAACACGTAAGTCCGAATCAAAGAAAAAAGAAATAGATAAGTAACTTGCGGGAGTATTGTTTGCTGCAAATACTAGCTTCAAATTTGTAGAACTTGCTGAAGTAAGAAAACTATTAGAACTCATAAGACTAGGTTACAATCCATCTAACAGAAAAATTAAGTTCAAATTTGCTTGAAGAAATTCACAACTAAGAGAGAGTAAAATGTTTTTTCTGATCGAGATGGTAATTCAGCTTGTTTGTCTATTGATGGATGGTCAAATGTACACAATGAACCTATAATTTGTGCTACATTAACAATTGAACAGGGTGTTTCACCTTTGTATGAATCCATAGATACTACTGGGAAATCTCACACCGTTGAGTATTTACTGATCTTGTTCTAAATATTATTGATAAATGTAAAAAAGAAAATAATTGTCAAGTAACTAGCATTGTTGGCTGACAAGTACATTGGCAGTACAGTTAATATGACCAAAATGAGGGACAATGTTATACATAAAAATTCAACTTTGAGTATAACATCATATGGCTGATCTGCACATATATTACATTTATTTTCAAAAGATTTAGAGATTAAAGATGTGCGAGAGCATATGATTCAAATTGTAAAATACTTGTAAAATACCGAAACAATCATTTTGCTTCTTCAAAATATAACGTTGAAGGAGGAAAAGGTTTAATACTGCCGCACGAGGTTCGCTGGAATAACCTTGCTGATTGCTTAGAAGTTTACATAGAAGAATGACATTTTTTTTTAATCTGTGAAGAGAATAGATATCAAATTGATCCAACAATTTACACAAAAGTCTCAAATGTGGATTTGAAACGCTTAGCAAAAATTTTGTCCAAAGACTGAAGCCAGTACCCATAGCATTGGATAAAGTGCAAAAAACAAATGCCACTATATCTGATGATGTACAGATTTGGAAGGAATTAGAAACAAATATGGAAGCGACACTTAATATTAATTTAGCAACTTTAGCTATTTTCAAAAGGCGTTATAATCAACCACTGTCCGCTTGACATTTTCTAGCATGTAAGCTGGACTCTAAGAAAGACAAAAAAATTAACAGAAAACGAAAATTATAAAGCGTTGGAAGCAGCTGCAGAATATTTTTCCGGCTCAGGGCTACTCCAGTTTAGTGTTAACTATGAAGCGGTGTCAAGTCCTTTTAACATTTTTTTTATGTCAGAAGTAACGGAAAATGTATCCACTGTAGATTGTTGGAAATCGCAGGAAGAAAAATCAGAAATAGAAAAATACTGCCGTATATTGTTCAATTGCATACAGCCATAGCTTCATCAGCATCAGTATAACGTGTATTTTCTGGATTTGGGTTAGTGCATTGCAAACTCAGAAATAAATTAGGAACGGAAAAAGCATCTAAGTTAGTATTTTTGTATAAGTAATTTAATTAAAAGTAAAACAGACAATTATTTTTTTGTATGTTTTTCATTTTTTAAATTTATTTCTAAAAATATTGATTTTGTCGAATGTCGATTTTGTAGGAATTTGTCTTATTTTTAACTTTTTTCATACTTATATAACTAGTTGCCAGTTGGAGTTTGTAATATATAAATAAATAT
>WYDF02008047.1:0-13794 GCA_009867245.2 Adranes taylori
GAAATAATAACAATTTTTATTCAAAATTCTTCTCATTCTCAAGTTCTTTAACTCAAAAACTAGAGTCAGAGTGCGACAAAACTCTGTAGAATCAATTCCAATTCAACTTAAAGATGAAATCTCACACAGAATATGAAGCAAGATTTTTGGGAGGCCTGGTCAATAGAGTACCTGAGCAGACTACAGAATAGGTATAAAAGGAAGAAGAATCAAAGTAATTTAGCAACTGACCATTGGTATTGATCAAGAAGGATAATATTATAACCCGCTCCCTTTGGGGAACGAATGAGGCGTCTGCTCGAGTTTATGCGCGCCAGTAATCATCACTAAATCTTGGAAACAAATAGGGTAGGGACTGCAACTTCAATATCTAATCTCGACCAAATTTCAAACTTTAAAATGAATTGTGGTGACACTTAACATAAAACATAACACCTTGGAGCTTCCACCGGCTTTAGAAGTTACAATCACATGACTATTAATAGGTCGTATGACCTACTAAATGATGCAGTGTCTAAATTTAAAGCAGGCTTACGGTATGCCCATCAATAATCCCAAAACACTCTAGTATAAGCAATACAAGCCAAAGATGTACGGATTGAATAGACCCCCCCCCTATCCCTTTCAATACGTATTGAACTTACTAAAATTTTATATTATAATGAAACCCCTGACTACAATTCCCACTGCAAAAACTCTAAAGGAAGATACTGTTAAATTATTATAAATTCCAAATTTCAAATATTACATTGCATGATGCGTAAAAAATTAATAAAAAGACAAGTATAGGTTTACAAAAACAAGATGTTTGTGCACCAATGTCCACCAATTTTTCTTCGATGATCCAGACAGCTGACTTGTAGAGAACTCTACAGATGCTACAATGGGAAGTTGGGAAGTCTCCAATAGCTGCTTATGTCGTTGCCAACGAAGACATCCACGACTCGGATGCAAGTGCTACTTTCTGGGCTCCAAGATGACGACACACACCAAGCAAGCACCGAACATTTTACTTCAAAAATTCATCTAAAATTCCATAAAGTTGCCCTTACGGTGGAATCACAACAAGGAACGTAGTAATCCACAGCAAGTACAGCCGAAACTAATAGTTAAGGAACTAGTCCGAGGGATGTTGCCTGTAAATTTCAAACACGAGCTAGTGCCAAAAATTCCAATTTCTTAACACAATGGGCTTCACCAGACCTTAAAACCATTCCCCATTTGCCGTACAATTACAACAAATACAATCACTTCAAAACGATATGTACATTTGGGGACAATTAAATTAGTGGGAGTCAAAAAATGGGCATTTGTTTGGCACAAATGAACAGAGGAAAATTCCACATCCGGCCTTCCCAAAGTGCAACTAAACTGGAAGGCCCCCCCTCCACTCCCTCTATAATGACACTGTCAAAACTATTGCTTATCCAGCGCTGACGTACTCCAGAAATCAATCGAATAACCAGCTTTTAGACCTCGGCCCAGAAATAAGACAAATTCAAAGCCATTGCCACCCCACCCCTCGCCCTTCCCATTAAAAGGAAAAATCGATGAGTAGTGAAACGAATTTCTTAAAGCGAATATTCCCATAATTAAATAGCCTTAACGAACTCCTTCGCACTGGAGGGTCGTTCGCACTCAGCGACATCTAACGAAACACCGTGCCACTATTCGGAGCAGCAGTTACTCTGATTCATTACAGTTCCACAATGTTTCTGCGAGTTGTGCAAGATACGCTGTCTACTCCGCCTGGCACTTACATTTTCTCGTAGCACAGATACCACGTCTTCTCTTACAACCATGAATATTACCTCAATGAACTATTTTACGCTCTCATACAAACAGTAAAAATGTCCGGGCACTAATTGGATTTCAATAGCGCTCCTTACACTGTACCAACTCAATGTCTTAATTCATAACTGTCTTGTACGAGTTAAGACTCTAGAAAGTTGCACATCCTACGTCACTGACTACTCGAGTGAGTGACACAACGTAATTTGCCTTATAATTATTCATATAACCTCAATGTTTATATACCAAGTTTTCAAGAACAATTAAGTTTTCAAGAACTTAAGAAATAATTAAACTTATCTCATGGGCTATCACAATGAACGACAGTTATGGTTGATAAAAAATTTGAGGAGTTAGCAATATGTTGCTGGAACCGACCTAACTCAACTTATATCCGAATTAAAAATAAATTCCACCAGTGACAAATTAAATGAATAAATACCAAATCAAAGACAATTGTAGGAAGAAAATGCTCCTAAACACCAGGTAACTAAACACGCTTAAATAATTAGTTGTAATTACATGCATTGCCAAATCTAGAGTGCATAAAGTGGGTCAATATTTTGGGCTTAAGTTTTAAATTCAGCTTGAAACAAGCTGGTTACAATATCAACCAAAGAAACTGCGCGCTACCTAGAATCATTGAAACAAGAAAGTTCAAGTCGTGATTCTCCAGATGAGTGGAAGGCAGAAAACAACACGATCATTAAGTAAAGTACTGCCGTTATCGACGGCATCTAATGAGCAAGTAGAAAAAGTAAAGGAAACAGAAGCTAATAGCACTAGTAACCAATGTAAGGCAAATAACGAAATCAAATACGAAAACAAAAATACTATGGTATCAAATGGTCAGGACCATCGTTATAATGTTTAATATGTTAACCGGAAATCAGGATGTATACACTATTCAGTATCATCAAGATAAATTATACATCAAATATTGAGGAACGGTGCACGTTAACCGAGGTTTATTCAGAATAGGGGTACAATACCCAAAGGCAACACCTCAACATAACAAGTTTACAACAGGTACACTCATCCGTCAATTCCAACATGTGTGCGAAGCAGCTGAGGACTTTTCTTATGATGTTGGAAGTATTATACTGTCCTAGTGTAAGAATACTAGGACAGTTACGAATCTCTGTATTTGGAGTAAATCATGAGATGTGTCATGGCATTGATGCGATAGATAAAAATCCGCAACGGTTAATGGACATGGTCAAGGAATCCAAAATTATGATGTCGACAATTGCGGTGATTATTGGAACTGAACAGAAGATAGCAGAAAAGCTGCTATCTGAGAAGCTGCTATAGCGTCAATGGGCGGTGATCCATCTTGTTCAGAAGGCAAGTCATGCGAATCTACTTCCCGTGAAGTGAAGAGCCAATCTTGCAACATTTCAAGATGTCGAGGTTTGTTCTATAACGTTGTTTTCTTCAAAGCAAAAGGTCCTATCAATTTTTTCGTGAGACACAGCACAGAAGACGTTCAGCTAAGGGAATTTTTTGCGTGTTGCAAGTGTTGCATGTGAATGCTTTATTCCTCAAATATGAACATTTAGACGATTCACTGTGTCAGTTCATCACTAACTGACGTCTAGAGATCAAAAATTGACATCTAGTTCGATTTTTTCTAGTTCGGGTTCATCTCTAACGACTTTTTCATTTACACAGACATCCACTTTCCGGAAATTGTTGAAACCACTATCGAATGTTCTTAGGAAATGACGGATTAATGTCAAATCGCTTATCGCATTATCCTGAGTACTCGCCATTCCGAGAAAAAACGATAAAGTTATCCTTGTCGGAGGAATTCCTCCTTCAAATGGTTACTGACTCATTTCACGACGATGCTTGAGAGCTAAAGAAATGTGTGATGAAATCGATTTATTCTTTTTGACTAACCTTGTATTATTTGTTTGCGATATGAACATTTAGACGATTCACTGTGTGAGTTCATCACTAACTAACGCCTAGAGATCAAAAATTGACGTCTAGTTCGATTTTTTAATTTCTTTGGGTTCATCTCTAACAACTTTTTCATTTACACAGGCATCCACTTTCCGAAAATTGTTGAAACCACTATCGAATGTTCTTAGGAAATGACGGATTAATGTCAAATCGCTTATCGCATTATCCTGAGTACTCGCCATTCCGAGAAAAAACGATAAAGTTATCCTTGTCGGAGGAATTCCTCCTTCAAATGGTTACTGACTCATTTCACGACGATGCTTTAGAGCTAAAGAAATGTGTGATGAAATCGATTTATTCTTTTTGAGTAACCTTGTATTATTATTCAAACCGAAAAATTATTCGATACTATATACTTGAGAATTTATAAATAATGCTATTGGCGGCAAATACATTGAAATATATACTTATATTTTTATTATCCAAACTAAATTCTAGCCATTTACCACCAGAAGAGGAACCACTTCAGTGAGAACGGGACGAACTTCATAGGTGCGGCAAAAGAATTGGAAAAACAATTTACATCAATGTGATAAAATTCTGGTGTGTCTGCATAGTTGGCAAATTTGAGTACGTCGTGGCACTCTATTCCGTCAACAGCACCGCACTTCGGTTGATTGTGGGATCCGGGTGTTAAGTCCATAAAACACCATTTCAGACGAATTGTTGGAACAACACCGTTAACGTTTGAAGAGATGACGACGATAGTATGTCAAATAGGATCATGCCTAAATTCGAGGCCGTTGTGCCCACAGTCAAATGATATAAACGACAGTACCGTGATAGCCCTAAGACATTATTAATTAAGAGGTAGCCTCATCAAGCTCGCAATGAATTCGAATGCAACTTAAAGATGGTAACTCACACAGAAGATGAAGCAAGATTTTTGGGAAGCCTGGTCAAAAAGTACCTGAGTAAATTACAGAATAGATAGAAATGGGAGAAGGATCAAAGTAATCTAGGAATTGGCTATTGATCAGGGAGAACCATATCAGCCCAACCAACTAGCCGCTAGCCATAATTATTGAAACCCACAAAGGAATAAGCATGAAAGTTAGAGTTGTTTGCGAGTCTCTGGAAGAGTGGAAGACAGACAACAACTCGAGCATTAAGTAAAGAAATTCCGTTACCGATGGCATTTAGTGAGTAACTAGAAAACGTGAAGGAAACAGAAGCTGAGACGACATTAGTAAATAATGTAACAAGTGAAATACGGAAACAAGAATGTCGTTGCTCATGACCATCGATATTATGTTTTATATGTTAAGCGGAAATCATGGTGGACACACTATTCAGTATCCTCAATATGAATTATACATCGAACATTTAGGAAAGGTGCACGTTAACCGAGGTTTATTCAGAATAAAGGATGAATAACCAAAGTCAAAACCTAAACAAGACAAGCTTGCAACAGATACACTCATCCGTAAATTCAAACATGTATGCGAAGCAGCTGAGACCTTTTTTTATGATGCAAATTGTGTAGAATTAGCACAGCAGTTGCAAGAAAATGGTATGTACATAGATCACCTAGAAGCTGTGTCAGAAGTAACTCGAAAGAAAAGAGGAGTACTAGGACAGTTACAAACTTGTGTGGTTGGAGTGTGTCATGACATTGATGCGGTAGATAAAATCAGCAACGGTTAATGAACGTGGTTGTCATGCAATCCCATATTATGATGACGTTAATTTGGGTGAGTAATGGATCTGAATAGAAGGTAGCAGAGAAACTCGAACAATTCTGTGAAACTCGTACAAGAAAACATCATAAATGGTGTGATCTGGGGATCTACCACGCGAAGTACGGAGAGCAAGATCTTGAGTCCTATTGCTGGGGTATCTTTTGATTTAAAACAGCTTGTACCATCATATCTATAATTCACCAACTCAAAACCAGGTCCAGGTTGAAGACGATGACAAATCCTAAAGCCTCAATAATAAATTCACCAACCTCCCCCTGAATAAAATCCCAACAGGGAGTGGAGTTTAATGGGTAAAAATCCCATAATTGTTGGATGCATCGGGCATCCTTCCTCTTTTGAAGATTCTCCACTTCCTACGTAAAACAAAAAAATATATATAATAAATCATATCCATCATATGCTAATGGGATGGTGATCTATCTTGGAGTAAATCGGCTTACCCGTGAAGTAAAGATCCAGGCTTGCAGCATTTCGAGATGTCGATGTGTGTTCTATAACGTTGTTCCTTCAAACAAAAGGGTACTATCAAACTTGTCCTGAGACACAGTACAGAAGACGTTCATTTTAGGGAATCTTTTTCGTGTTCAAGTGTTTCATGTTGGTACTCTATTCCTCCAATACGTACATTGTGGCGACTCATTTTGTCGTTTCATCATTAGAAATTTACCGTGAAATCAAAGTTTTGTGAGAGATTGCAAACAAACAACTAGCTCGATTTGTTGATTTCTTTGGGCTCCCCTTAAACGACTCTTTCCTTTGCACAGGTACCCACTCTCTGGAAATTATCGATTGTTCTAAGGAGATAACGGATTAATGTGAAATCGCCTTTGGAAAGTACACAGTAGAGTGACAACCAAAATTGTTTTTGCAAACTTGAGATCCGCAGAACACATTTTCCTCAGGACTCTCCATTCCGAGAGTATACGAAGAAACTTAACGCTGCCGGAAGAGCTCCTTGTTCAAATGATTACTGCCACATTCCATTTGAGAGCTAAAGCAATGCGTGATGAATTCGATTTATTCTTTTTGAATAACCCTGTATTATAATTCTGTTTTAACATATTTAAACCAAAGCGAAATATTATTCGACACTATATACTTGAGGAATTTATAAACAATATTATTGACGTCAAATACATACTTTTATTTTAATTGTCCAAATTAAATTCGAATTCTTATTGCCACGTCAGTTTATTTCGCAGTTAAAATCTATAATGTTACCAGATTCTATATTTAAATTAAATATACATAAAAGAGATTGATTAGGTAAGGCTTAATTAAAGATTTCAGTAGAGCAAAGAGTACATAATATAAAACAATTTAATCTAAAACTTTACGATTAGGGGATCCTTAAAGTTATCTTTAGATAAAATCTTGTCAAAGTTTTCCTCGTGATGCTTTTTTATTCCATTCTCTCCAAGGATACATTTTAATTCACATACTACTGTAATGTAAGAAACGCATCAGTGAAATGGTCTTTGCAGATACGTTTGAGTTGTCAGACTTAAAAGTTTTTGCTTGTTATCCATGAAGTACTTTTAAGATAAGCGAGGTGAAAAAAATTCTATACTTATGCAATATAACATTTACGTACAAAATTTGAGTATATTTTGTATTACAACCTGCTTTAATGTCAATGTCAAACACTGTAGATTTCATTAAGATGATTAAAATTATTAGCCTTTTATCCAAATACTTTTTGGTGTCTCAATCTAAGGTGACCAATCTTTAATAGCACATTTGATATTTAATTGCACATCTTTAATTGAAAAGCCATTCAAATGTTTAGAATGCGATTATTCTTGCGCACTAAAGAAGTTTTTGAAATTATGTATGCGTATTCATATGGCCGAAAAACCATTTAAGTGTTTAGAATGCGATTACGCTGGTACCCAAAGGTGCCCATTTGCGCTCTAATACACATGAAAAACCTTTAAAATGTTTAGTTTGCGCCTGTACACGAAGGTGCTATTTCAGATCCCATATACGTGTAGCGGCGACAAACCATATAAATGTTTTGATTGCGATTATAATTGTGTATATAAGGACAATTTGATAGCCCACAAGCGTCTTCATTCGGGCGAAAAACCGTAAAAATGTTTAGAATGTGATTATGAAAGTACACAAAAGAGCACTTTGATTGCACATTTGCGCGTCCATTCACGTGAAGAACTATATAAATGTGTTGATTGCGATTATTATTAGATAAGAGCAATATCTTACTTATTCCATTAAGATGCTTAAAACTTTCACTCAAATTCCATTTTGTTGACCAAATCCGAGGTGACCAATTTATATACTTCCTCAACATTATGGAACAAAACGGCAATAAAATTACATCCCAACAGTAATGTTATTAGAGAATGTTACGTAACTGTAATAAAGGGACAGGTAATAAAACTGATATCTTTTGATTATTATAGTGACTTGTAAGACGCATATACCTAGCCGCGAAGCCGGAAAGTTTTGAACTAGTCTGCTAAGTGTATTTTTTGTTTTCGTTTTGTTTGCGCCGCAAAAAAGGAAGCATTCTCATCTCTTTATAAACTTTTAGGCAGCTTTCAAGTAGAGTTTGTAAAATAATATCTAAAACGTATTGGCATTCAAGTAGAAACGTTCCTTCTACCGCAAGTTTATCTTTAATTTATTTTGCGGAGAATTTTTAAGAATCTGTTGAGATTTGTTGCTTTAATATTGGGAAGGTTACATCGCAGCTTTTTCCTTGTTAATCTGAATCTTCTGAGCTTAATTTTAAATGTAGTGTATTAGATACGTAATACGATGTATATACGCTAGTTCTAGATGGATAGATCATTTCACCCATTATTATAAGGAATCATCACCATCTTCTTCATTAGGAGCATCATTGTAGCAATATTTTGAAAGACCACGATCCTGCTGCCTAAGCCACTACCTGGCTGTTTGCTTAAAATGAAAATTCGTCATATGAATTATTAATTTTTGAAGCAACCATCACTACACTCAAGGAGGTTGGACGCTCATAACTTCCTTGTTGAGCGTCCAAACGAAGATAAAAGCAGTGGTTGATAATTTCTTAAAATATTATATACATAAAATTAATTTACGTAAATCTCACTATATATTCCATAAAAATATGCACATGAAAACATATACATACAACAAGTAAGATCGATTTAAATTCGATAAAAACTGAATCTTTAAATCTGGAAATTATGAAAGAAATCGAAAGAGATAAATCTGATTTGAGCATTAAAATCAACGTTGAACATAATGAATTGTTTCCGATTAACCGCCAGCAAGTTAAAGAAGAGTTCTAAGTAAAAGTAGGCAATGACATAAGTTATTACAAATGATCAGTACGAATGCCATACAAATGTTTAGAATGCTATTCTAGTTTCACTACTAAAAAGAACTTAAACAACCAAAAGCTTACTAACATTGGAGAAAACCCATATACATGTTTAGACTGTGATTCCGGCTTCAATAGAGAAGATAACTTAAACACTACAAAGAGTATTCATGCTGGAGAAAAGCCATACAAACGCTATACATGTGCACAAAAGAAGAGTTTAGGAGCACGTATGCGTATTCATAAGAATGTAGTTATTAAAACGTTCAGAATGCGGTTTACATTCTACACGAGTCGGTCATGTAAACACGCTTACGACTTTTCGCACAGGTGAAAAACCGTACAAATGTTACACATGTTTATTCATACGGTTGAAAGACTTTACAAATGCCTTGAATGCGAGAACCCTTTAATTGCTCATTTGCAAACACATGAAAAACTATTCACATGTTTAGAATTCTATTATACCTGTGCATTAAAGAAGTATTTCAAATAACATATTCGTACTAATACGGGCGAAAAACCATTTAAATGTTTAGAATGCGATTACGCTAGAGCGCATTTGCGCTCTTATGTACATGAAAACCCATTCAAATGTTTAATATGCAATAAAACTTACACATGAAACAGCTATTTGAGATTCCACATACACATTCATACCAATGAAAAACCATATAAATGTTTTGATTGCGATTATAATGGTGTAAATAAGGGCAATTTGATAGCACACACACGTACTTATTCCGGCGAAAACCCGTATTTATGATTAGAATTCGATTATGCAAGTAAGAAAATAGCACTTTGATTGCGCATTTGAGCATTCATACACACGTAAAACTATATAGGTAATTGTTTTTATTGCAATTATTGTTGCGCAGATAGGAGCTATTTGATAGCACAAACGCGTATTCATTTGGGCGAAAAACCATATAAATGTGTAGAATGCGACTTCAAAGTACACAAAAGGCCAACTTGATTGCAAATTTGCGTATTGGTACACATGAAAAACCATTCAGAATGCGAATGTTCAGAATGCGATTATACGTGGGCAATCATGCAGTATTTGTAATTACACATGCGTATTCATACAGGCGGAAATCCATTTAAGCGTCTAGAATGCGATTACGCTGGTGCGTAATGGAGCTCTTTGATTGCATATTTATGCTCTCATACGCATAAAAAACAATTCAATGTTTAGTATTCGATAAAACTTATACACGAAAGAGCTATTTGAGTTTCCATGTGCGTATTCATACCGTTGAAAATACCATATAAATGTTTTGATTGCGATTATAGTGGTGTGCATAAATGTAATTTGATAGAACACACGCGTATTAGTTCGGGCAAAAAAGTATATAAATATTTAGAATGCGATTATGCAAGTACACATAAGAGAAGTTTGATTGCGCATTCAAACACGTAGGAAACCTATATAAATGTTTTGATTACGATTATAGTTGTATAGATAGGAGCAATTTGATAGCACAAACGCGTATTTATTTGGGTAAAAAATCAGAATGCGATTTGAACGTACCTAAAAGACTAACTTGATTGCACATTTGCTTATTCATACACGTCAAAAAATAATTGAAATGTTTAGAATGCGATTATTCTTGCGCGATTATTTTTGTGTACTAAAGTAGTATTTGAAATTACACATGCGAATTCATACGAGCGGAAAACCATTTAAGTGTTTAAAATGCGATTACGCTGGTAGTCAAAAGAGCTCTTGGATTTCACACTTGCGCTCTTATACACATGAAAAACTATTCAAATGTTTAGTATGCGATAAAACATATGCACTAATGAGCGATTTGAGTTGTGAGTCTGATTATTCTTGTGTATATGAAGCCAATTTGATAGCACGCACTCGTATTTATTCGGGTGAAAAACCATATAAAGGTTTAGAATGCGATTATGCAAGTACACAAGAGAGCACTTTGATTGCGCATTCGTACACGTTGAAAAACGATATAAATGTTTTGATTGCAATTATAGTTGTGTAGATTAAAGCAATTTGATAGCACAAACGCGTATTTATTTGGATAAAAAACCATGTAAATATTTAGAATACGATTTGAAAGTACCCAAAGGACTAACTTTATTGCACATTTGCTTATTCATACACGTGAAAAAATAATTGAAATGTTTAGAATGCGATTATTCTTGCGTATTAAAGAAGTATTTGAATTCATACATGCGTATTTATACGGGTGGAAAATCATTTAAGTGTTTAGAATGCGATTACGCTGGCGTGAAAAAGAGCTCTTGGATTTCACCTTTACGCTCTTATACACATGAAAAACTATTCAAATGTTTAGTATGCGATAAAATCTATACAGTAATGAGTTATTTGAGTTTTGTTTGCGATAGCGCACTTGCGTATTTCTTCGGGCAAAAACCATACAACTGTTTATTTAAGTACCCAAAAGAGCACTTTGATTGCACATTTTCGCATTGATACACGTAACAAAGTATATAAATCTTTGACTGCGATTATAGTTACGTAGATCAGAGCAGTTTGATAGCGCACAGGCGTATTTATTTGGGCGAAAAGCCATATAAATGTTTCGAATGTGATTAGGAGGCACAGAAAAGACCAACTTGAATGCACGAATGAGCTACTTGTGATTCCAAATTCCTATTCATACGGGTAAAAGACCACACACATGTTTGAACGTAATTGATGTTTTGGTGTTAAAGAGCTCTTTGAATACACTACGCATGTCCGTATTCATGGACGTGAAAAACCATTTAAATGTTTAACATGCGATTAGTCGCCCATTTGGTTGTACATTTGCCTATTTATTCTCGTGAAAAATCATTAAAATGTTTAGAATGTGGTTATAGCTGTGTACAAAAGTGTTATTTGAAATTATTCATGCGTACTCATGCCGGCGAAAAATCATAAAAACGCAATTATACTTGTGCACGAGAGAACAGTTATATAGCACATAATATGTATCCATCAGTGTATAAAGATCAAATTATGTTTTATTAACTTCAAAAAATCTGTTCAAAATATATTAATTACTAATTCATAGTTTTTCAAAACCTTTTATTTATATTTAGTTTATATAATAATATAAAAAATATAAAATATAATAATATATAATATAATATAAAAATATAATAATATATTTATATAATAATATAAAAAATATATAATTTTGCATACATCGTTATTAAAAATTTGTTCTTTACATATCATATGACCAAATGAAATATTTTGAATATTTAGGCGAAACGAACGACAAGCAGTTGACCTGGTAATATCGGAACTTTGATTGTTTCTTCACGCCGAAATAAATGAATGACAAAAGTATTTAATCTGAATGTATTCAGTAGCGTGCCGTAGCAATTGTACATACCCGGTATTATACTACTTATTGTTAAACCCATTAGCAGCAAGACTTCTAATTATAATATATGTAACGATTTTTGCGGGTAGCGGGTAGATACTCATCTATATTCCCAATAGATGATAGATCTACTTCAGGGACGCGCCCGTGCCCACGCGAGCCTGAGTTTATCTTCCAAGACCATACGGGGGAAACCATTGTCCTCTCCCCATTCATCCATCCAAACCCAAAATTTTTTTCCTTCCCACTATCCTCGATTTCCCTCTACCAACCCGCAATGGCCAGCGTGGTAGAGTATGGCTAAAAAACCCCGTAGATGGAATGGAAAAGTTTACGATAACTCAGTCCCACACGTTCGCACAAAACCTTAACTTTGACGGAACTTTTGGCAAAAAATCAACACATATACTTAATCAACCTCCTTATTGACCTATTATGGCTTCGCAACTTTTTCCTATACCCAAAGCTAAAATTACTACTTCATGCAAGGCTTCTGATTGAAATCAATCTGTAAAACACATTTCCCTGATGGAGCTAGAGCTAGTTCAGATTGTGTTTTGATGATTGGGTTATTTGTTGACGTATGTGTTTTGTTCCACATAGAACATATTTTAAAGGCGATGAAGTCAATTCCTATGATTATTAAAATTTTTTTTGTTGACAATTCCTCGTACTTTCTGGACTGAATGTCTATCTGAATGAATTTGTGACATATCCTTTGATATCTAAAGGTCTTGTAAAAAGTACGAATATAAAACAAAATAATTTAAAAGTGTCTGGCTCCGACATCCAATAAAAAGCTTACCTTTGTGTTTTTCACAGCTATTTCATTTTTGTTTTTCTATAGAAAAAGCATTGGCTAGAAGATGATGGAAAACCACTCCTGCTTTCTCACCCCATTTATAGGATATTCTACGTATCACACGACTCGCAAGATCTCAAAATTTTCAGCTATATTGCGAGAGATGGTGCTTCGAATGTTTTCAAATGTGCAGTCTTCAAATCGAACAAAAAGGTAAGTTGTTTGAATTAGTACCTTTTTATGTAGTTATTTGGTTACAACGCAAAAAGCATTTTGTATACAAACAATGACCGCAAAAATAATGAAATGGATAATTATAAAATCGTCAATCCCATATAAATAAAGCATCATCCAGTTTAGCATGATAATGTTTGCAAGAACTTGAGTGTAGTTTCTCAGCACATTTCAGATATGCTGGGAAACAACTGTGATCAATTAAGGACTTCTGTCAGAAGCCAGAAGTGTCCACAGGTCCGTAAGGTCGAATATTTGGAATCAATCTCCTTGTCGCGTGGTCCTAAGGTTTATACCACCTCTTTATAATGTTAAACCTTAATGTCAAACCTTAATAAACATTAAAACCTTAATAAACTTTAAAACAGCTCTTACGGTTTTATTATTGTTATTCCTTCGCAAACAAATGCAGTGACGAGAAACTAGTAATAAAGGATTTACAGGATTTAATTCTATTAAAGCAGAATCGATTACTAAAAACAGCCAAATATTCAATGCTAAATTCAGTCAAGTATTATTATTCTTAATTAAGTAAAATGTTCTTGTCCAGTAGTATATAATATCAAATGAAAATCATCGGTAATTGGACATCAGGTTTTA
>WYDF02008058.1:0-13794 GCA_009867245.2 Adranes taylori
TTTTGGTCACCTGTCTACAACAATTTTATACATTAGATATTACGGGGCCAATACAACGATATTCAAAAAAAGTAAGTTAATATGTACTCACATTTGTACCCCTGACATAATTCTTAATAAAACCCCTGACATAATTCATAACCTAATAAAAAAACCTTGATAATTTGCCTTGAATATTGAAACCTTGAATATTGTTGTCGATTTTGATGCCTCCAGGCGGGTGTGCCTTGCGTGAACGAAAGTAATTGTCCCCGCTCTTATTTATCGAACGCCCGTCAAATAAATGATTTTTTCAATTAATTCTCTTCTAACGCATGGACGTAAGACTGAGTTACTCAAGAATTTACCTCCAATTTTTCTTGACCGCCAATTCTCCAACTCAAAGTTTAATTCCCAAAAAGATGCTAGACGTATGCTTCGCTTATTCGCACGTGTTCAATCAAGCAAGTTTCTATAAGATAATATATTGAAAATGTTTAAAGATCGTTACATTAGCAACAAAGAAGAGAATTTAACATCTCTTTTTGGCGGGTTTATTTTGGGTGCGACATGGAATTAGGCTAGTTTTCTCAAACTCCAGTTGGTTGGAGAAATTCTTAATTAATTCTGGATCAGGATGGAAGTTATGAAAATGTTCTATTAGACCTTAAGGGTGGCGTGGCTCCAAAGAGCTGGCTCCAAAGAATTTAATAAAAGACCCTTGACTATTTAAGATTGTTAAGCATCTTGAAAGAAACAAGTACGGTCTCTTGGGAATTAAATAATTATATAACTGAGTAACAGAAATAAAGATAAACATATAATAAGAAATAAAAGTATCAATCGGTTTTAAACTTCTATTATCAATCAACAACTATTATTACAATGTCACAATGAATTTAAGTTCGATAAATCATGGTTCAATACATCCTGAACATTTTAAAATAAATTCACTACTCTATTCTGATCAAATATAGCTAAGCTTACAATGTTTAGTAAGCTTACAATGATTAGAAATGCTGGTTGCCTTATGTTAAGCAGTTCGATAAAATGACTAGATGTACAGTACAATTATAACGCAAGATTGCATCACTAAATAAATATCGATTGTGCAATAATCAAATTTACTTTGACTCGCTTTTGGATAATGGAGAGTAGCCTTTCAATAAGACAGTTCTCTAGTTTTAATATGTCTTCTTTTTTGTGTAACAATGTGAGTACCGAGTTTCCCCACAATTTTGGTATTTTGCCCTCCTCTAGGCATTTGTTGAACAAAGCTGAAATTGCAGCTAGCAGATTTTTAATGGCTTCAATTGGTACATCAACATCACCAAGAACTTTCTTATTGTTCATATCGTTTAATACAGCCTTAGTTCCTTCGAAGGTTATATCTGGTAGATCTTCTGATCATACTATCATTATTGCTGGTCTCGTTGTGCATTTTCTTCAAGTGGTTTCGCCTAAACTAATGAAAACAAATCTCCATAAAATTCTCTTGTAATATAGTATATCCTGCCTTGGTCTGTTCGTACTATTCGTACCATTCTTGCTTTAACCCATAATTTGAATATTTGTTTGTTTAACTTTGAACATATTAACTTTGATCTCAACACTCTCACGTTTCTATAAAGATAAATCGCATTTATGTCTTTTTTGAATGTTTTATTCGGGATATCAGTTCTCTTGTGCTCATTAATAGGTTTGAAAATATCTTTATATTGCGCTAAATCCCTCATTCCATCTTCAATCATTTTTGCTGTTTGCTTGCACAGGGTACAAATTTCGACAGCTAAAGGGTCATCTGGACCAGACAGAGAGAGAGAGAGAGAGAAGGGAGACTGGAAGTGCAGGAGGGACACTGAAGATGCAAGGACAATCAGAATGTTCTATGTACATTTACTCTATATAGCATACAATTATTTAGTTCATATTCCCATTGCCTTATTGTCTGCTTCATGTTTCTTAGCTAAGACACAGGAAAGCCCGGAGCCTATTAGGTTTCTATTTGCCTCTTGACTGCATGGCTTGTCCGCTATTTCAATAGCCTCAATCGTTGAACGTGCCGATACCCACCATAGCTTTAAATGGTTATGTTTTGCCAGTTCTTTCAGGTGTCTAAAGCATTCACAAAGTAGCTTATACTCACAGTTTTTAGTCTGTAATGCCTTCAGCACTGCTTGACTAACAGTATGTATATTAAGGTTAACCCTTTTCATGCGTCTTTGCATGATTTCTAAGGCAAAGTTATCAATGGCTATTACTTCAGCCTGTAGGATAGAGATGTGTGCATTCAGTTTTCTAAAATTAGGGCGTACACTCCAGCCCTGTCCTACCACTCTCCAATTTAAAACTCTCCATTTCAATGCACCTTTGTCATATGAAGGTCCATTTTCCCAGAAATCCCTGGTATGAAAGGCAATTACAAATGGTTGTTCGAAATTGAAATTTAGTGGTATGTCATCCCACCTGCTGTCGGTGAGTAATACCGTCCCAGGCTCTTTGACGATATTTAAATGTTCCGTAAGATTGTCCGCTTTCATTCTAATTGTCCTAGGGCTAGCCCTGGCCTGATTTAAATTCTCCCTTTTCACGTGAGTAAATGGGAAGCCATCTTGTCAGTGCCTCCAATGTAGAAGTAGCATAGGTAGATATGGCCCAAAGATATGCCGTTTTTTGCAGTTTTTGTAATGTGCTCCATGCCTTCCTCTGTTCTACTTTAGGTCATCAAACAAGAGCTCCATACACAATAATGGGTCTTACAATTGCTGTATGGGCCCAATATATAATTTTCAGTTGTAGATCCCATATTCTACCGAAAAGCTTTATGCAATCATATAAGTCTCCGGAGGCCTATTGTTGTAGTTTTTGCAAATATTACTCCCAGGTCAGTTTGTGGTCAAAGACTTGACCCAAGTACTTCATCTCCCAACGTATCATGAGCACTGTATTACTGAGCACTGAGACCAAGGACCCAAGATTTAGTTCCCTCTTCCTCGTGAACGCTACAACCGTCAGTTTTTTAGGTTAATGCTTAGCCCATTTGCTACACCACTTTTTTTGCTATCTAGGGCAATTTGCATTCTCGTAAACATCGTCCTGTCATATTGGCATTGTTCAGTCAGCACTAGGTCATCCGCATACCCTTGTACTTGATGGCAAGTCCTTGTTAAAATGTGCTTTACATCATCAATTACGATGAACCAGAACAACGGTGATAGAGCTCCCCATGAGGACATCCCCTAGTCGCTCTAATCCTAATAGCCTCTAGGCCCATGCTTGCAGCTACCTTCCGATTTTGCAACATTGTGTTGATCCTTTTTGCGTGCTGCTACCTCTATGGTTTCATACGAGGTGTTATCAAAAGTCAACTCTATGTCAAGAAACGCATAATGGTAAAGATCAGGTTAAAACACATTTAGTTACAAATCTAGTTACTATTTTAGAATCTAGTTACAAATCTATTAAGGTCTAGACAAATAATATTATTAAACAAAACCTCAAATATGTCTGTTTACATTCAACATTGCAACGACACGATGACAATATAGAAATTTCTGCGAAGTTATAAACACAATGAGCAAAAAGAATGGTCGATAATCGAACAAACGAAGCATTCGCCAATATATTAAAACATTCTATCATATAAGCGAGAGGATTAATGAATACTCCGCTAGCATAACTTACTCATTTTTGCCGAGCCATACTTTACTCATTAAGCTCCTGTAGCATCCGCCATTTCGTGCAACATCGAACAGAAAAGGTACCGGAATGGTGAATGCGCCGGCAAATAGTGAGCAAAATGATATTCAGCCTCAGTGGTTTTATACTGCTTCACTAGTTTTACTAAAACAATGTTCATGCCTCCGATTTTGTGCAAAAATAAGTCTGTTATAAGAATTTGATGAAAAGTTGTCACAGCCAGACTTTACTTTTTACCATGATAATTGTTTCCTGTTGCCTTTATTACATTAACTTGAAACATATTATTAGCAGAACTCGTTATAATTTGTTCATCCTAACCCTAATATATTTTATAAAACCAAAAACTATAGTGAAATGATACTATTAGAAATATGTATATTTTAACATCATATGCGGGAAAATTTCAAACAAATTATAAATTATGAAGTTTAACACAATCTAAACTTTCAACTCTATACCAACAGAGTTCAAATAACAAACATAGTTTGTCATAGGTCGTTTGTTGTATGTTCGGCTTTAAATACTGTCAACTTTCAGTGTAATGTTGAATTTAATTAACAATAAGTTTACAAACAGGTGAGACCTTATGAAATTGTTTATGTCAAATTAAATTTCTTTGAAAAGAGTCGCTTTATTATACCGGTGAAATTGGAATTTAATCCAACGACTACACACATTCTTTAAAATATTATTGCGTTTCACCTCTTGGCAATTTATTTAAATTCCTTTCTAATAGTTTTATAAAATTACATCTTTTACAAAAGATTGATGGAGTCAAATGCTATACTGTAATAATCATTCCCTGTTAAGATCAAATGGAAGAATATTTATTTGGGGATTAAATTATAATTTAATTCCCACCCTCTTGGATCATTATGAAACATACAAACAATTAATTGTTACAGCGGTTAGGATCTGTATAAGTCACCATATAAAAGAGGATTTTTGTTATGGCTTCAATTGAATTAGGAAATTTCTGGATTTTTAAAGAATTGTGAATAGAAAGCAGATCAGATGACTCAGAAACAACAAAATTGCAAATTCCAATCAACAATTACCGAAAGACAATGTAACATGTCTCTGTTGAGAGCATTTTATAAATAATAAGACATGTGCAGACTATTGTGCGAATTAAGAATTATTAAGAATATTAAATATAATATGAAGACCTATTGTAGAGGATTATTGACCTATTGTAGAGGTAAATAATAATAGACCTATTATAGACGTACCTAGTTATAATGTATAGTGTACTTACTGTGTTATTGTAATTGTGAAATATTAGTTATAACGTGTAGGATATTTGTTGTTATTGTCTTCCAGAAGTATATTCCACGTTAGCTCATTTATCTTCCTAGTGTGTAATATTAATGGGAATTTTTCAGTAATGTAGCCTAGGCTCCGAGTTGATCAAAACCTGGTTGGTACCTAAAATAGGAAATTGCGAACAGCCGTTTAATTGGAAAATTGTTGTTTACAGTTAGTTACCTTGTTAACTAAACTTACGTAGTCAGGATGTTATGATGTAATGTGTAGTATCGACCACTGATTAATTGTACTATTTATTTAATCTAAAATAGTAATCTATTGGTTAATCTTTTATATTACGAGCCGTCTTTGTTTCGACTGGCAATGTTATGTTTCTGTTCAATGTGTGATTACGTTCCTTTTATCAGTTGTTTATTATGACTGACTGAGCTTAACAGGAATCTGTAGTTTACACTGGTGGCTGATTCTGTATGCTAGAAGTACGTTTGTATGAAATTAGTGCAGGTAGCGAGTACTACTGCGCCTGTCATATATGACTTGTTTTCTTTAGAGTTGTAAATAATGGACTAAAATTGATACACCCCTGCTCGTAATTGTTAATTTACTTGTCGACTTCTAGCCGATATACTTGCAATTACTTAGTTGTTTCATTTCTAGTTGATAATTATAATGTTGCTCTATTGATTGTAATGTGTTATTGTTTTATAAAATGTTGTCTAGTAATTAGTATTTAAAGTGTTCCTATTAATATAGCCATCCAATGTATTTCTAACTAAAGAGTTAAGTGCTTTTTATTTCTATGTATACTTTTAATATTCTATATATTATTTTGATACCGATTCCTATTATTCTGTATCTTAATGCAAGAACAATAAATGTAAAAAAAATAGTTTATTACCGGCTAATAAAATTAAAATAAATTAATAATTTAGTAATCATTTAATTAATAATTCGATTCTAATATAAATAGCAGGTAAATTTAATGCTATATAATTCCTTGAACGAAGAACAAACTTTAGTGTTTAACCCATTAGAGCCCAAAATTGTTTACCTGAACTATTTCCAATAAAATATGTAATATTGCTTCATTTACCCTAATTAGTATTTAAAAAATAATTATACAAATGTACATGATCCCACAATCAAGGAATCCCACAATGACGTCACCATATGGTAACATTGGGCGTCTCTTATATAATATTAGAGTTGTCGGGTGGAATAACGCTTTTAAAATGAAAAAGTTAGATCTTTATTTTGGAAAAGTTTTTACAAGCATATAGCACATTGTTTTACAAATAAATAACACAAATAGAGATAAAACAAAATATATATGTACACCTTTATCTATTGTCGAAACTTTCAAAACATTCAATGCGCAGGTCAACTTGATATTATTACACATCGTTCGTACAGAAGCCGAACAATTATTGGCTGCACCGTTTGCTTTTTGTTCACGGTATGATCTTATCAAAACGGATGTCGTCAGATATGCAGGATTAAAGCAGAGCACTTGGTGGCCCAGGATGTTTTTTAGCACTTGCGTATTTACTAAGATGTACAATCTATTTACGAAAATCCATCTGACATACTTTATTATGTTTATTTCGGTGCTGTAGCCATGCATTGACAACACACGCATCAATGAGCCAAGGAAAAATAGGTGACCACCATTTCTTGTCCCTAATTCCTATTCTATAAAGTTCAATATCACTGTCCATCTGGTCCGTTCCGCCCATAAAACTGTTTTATTGTGAACCGGAAAAGGGCCTATTTACGGATATATTCTTTTTTAGATCGGCAGAGTAACTTTTTACGGATGTCACTGGATTAACACCAAATATAGTAGATGCCATAGATACATCACCATTATCTCGCCATTTTACAAAAAAAAAATGCGGTCACGTGTTTCAAGAGCAAAGTCGCAATAACTTCTTGGACGTTTTTTGAAGCGCTTATTATTTTCTATAATACATCTTTTGGGAACTCTGTTTTCCCTTATTGTCCCAGTTCCTGAATCTCCTTTATTTTTTAAAAAGCGAACGAGATTTACATTTCTAAATAAATTACACTAGCCTGCGATGATTCTGTTTTTAACCCTTCATGATTGATTCCAATGTATCATGGTGCTCTGAACCCGAAAATGACCTTAGTTTCTTTCCATCACGTGAGAAGTTCTTGCAAATCGCAATTTGCCAAATGTAGTATATGTCGAAAAATATCACAACATGAGGCTTAATGACAGCGTGAAATAGGTTTCTTTCATATAAAACGTATTATTTTGCGGCTTATAATAGACATAATATAATAGAATATAGAAAATAAAAACCTCACGATTCTACTCGTTGTGTCGACGTCTCTTTGGACTAGCCATGCTCTGTTTCAGGCTTTTCCGTGCATTTGCTCTTCAGGGATCATCTCGGTGCAAAATCCAGTAATAGTCCGCTATCATTGTAGTATTTCATCTTCCTTGGTAACTATTTTTCATTTCTTTAATGTCCTGATGGAATTTCTCACCCATCTCTTCCCTAACGGCACCCAGATTCTTAGGAAAGTAGTCCAAATGTAAATGTAGGAAATGAACCTTCAGACTCATGGAACAGCCTAAATTTTGGTACTTCTTCAGCATAGTCTCAAGGATAGACTTCAAATTTAGATCTTTCTTGTTGTCCAGAAACTTTGTTGCTATCTTTAAAGGCGACCCAGGCTTCTTTTCCAGCAACTTCCATTTCTTTTTCAAAACTTCCATCTTTGCAAAGTTTTCTAATGTCCGGACCCCCTGTATATTTGCTTTTTATCGTATATCCGCTAACACAAACAATTTTGATCGCGGAGGATACGGACCAACGTTTGCGTCAACATTGACAGTCAACTGCGATATACAACTTGTTTAATGACGAAGGTGCTGCCATCTGGCGGTTTATGATATCAACGATTCGTTTTCATCATAAACCGACAGATGGTAGCATTTCCTGTGTATTTAAATCTGTCACTTATATTTATGATTTTTTAAAACATTTTAAACATATATAAACATTTTGACAAATTGCAATTTGCCAAAAATTCTGACGTGATGGAAAGAAACTAAGGTAATTTTTGAATTGAGCGCACAAACATACATAGGAATCCATCATCAAAATTTGAAAAACATGATACAACCGGAAAATGCTGGCCTGTGTTATCAATGAAGAAATTATATGGAAAATTTTTCTTTTCTGGCGGTTATTCCTCTAAAAATTGCAATACCTGCGCTGCAATTTAACGAAATACTGAACTAGGTATCGGTTAAATATCTTGCCTTTAATTAATTACTTACAAATATGTATTCCAAAGTATTTGATTATAGTCTCATCGTAAGCCAAATTCTGCTCAGGTACATAATTTTTAATGCAAATTTTCTTTAACACAACTAATTATTGACCTTCATTTCCATAATTTATAAGTAATATTTGCAATATATTTTGAATTATCATTACAGTGAATGAATCTCATAATGGTCAAAAATCTATTACGCCTCATGGAATTAGGTACCAGTACATTGTTTATATCTGGTAACTGATTCCAGTAATTTATTTTCGATGGCAACTGATTATATCCTGACAGTATCAAAATACCAATACTCATCTTTAACACTTTTCAAATGTACTTATTCTCCTCTTTTTTAAAGTGTATATTTTCTCTTTCTGTCTTCAATAGATTGAAAATAACTTCATCAAAGAACTTTTCAGAAATGTCTACACAACTAGCTTTTTCATCTATAATAGAACCTGTCTTTCCAAAACTATTTTCACTTATTGCCGATTCAAGGTTTTTCTATATGTTCTTTCTAGAAGTTTTTTCGACCATTTATCTATTGAATCATTAGATACGTGTCTAAATGCAAGGGTTTCGTCCACTTTACTAGGAAGTGGTACTATCACAATTTGAGGCTCTCCAAACGCCTGTAAAACTGCTAAATAATCTGAGATACCTATGCAAAATGACAAAATATGTACAAAACTTAAAGAATTAGATAATAACATTATAATTTATCGGAAGCCGAGTCACCAATTATAACATTTTTTGCATACTATTTCCGCAATTGTGATCCAGGCAAATGCTGTAAACTTCCAGGATCATTTTCATTACCGAATTCCTCATATGTGAGAACAGAAACAGCTGATTGTTCTATAAACACTCCTTTTGGCTGTAAATTATAGACATCATCAACTAAAATAACAATTACTTCCTATACTCTGATTTTAGGCCTAAAAATAATATAAATTTAATGTTGTGCGCCCCCAACGTTACCATTTTGTAACACTCATCTTTGAGCACGTGTTCGTTATAACCTAGAAATAATTATCAAAAACCGATTGCTTGTACGCAGCAAGCAAGTAGTATGTCACAGCAAGTAGTAAGGAGTTGTTCTATATCAATAAAGTCCATAATTCAAAAACAAAACTAGTTAACATAAGGTAAAAATAAACCGTGGTTATCAATCAAGTACCACACTTTTATGGTCGATACAATATGCGCTTTTCTTATTTTGACAGTTTAGTTTAGCGGCAGATACTTGCGCAATCAATGCTTATAATTGTTGTAATATGGTAACGCTGGGCGTTAATTAATTAAGCTAAAAGAGAGGAAAAAACAGAATGATCACAAAAAATCGGCATCTTATTCGAATACAACAACTGCACATGTTTCAAGAAAAGAAGGACAATACAATAGCTATTTTGTTTTATTTTGCCAAGCAAATATTGTCATGTTTAATTTAGGGCGGAGGGTTGTTCTCCGACGTGACATGCGTGAAAGGAAACTTTTTATATGGGTTAGCATAGAAATCCCCTGCTCACATTTAGAGGTACCCGACTCCTTCGTTATTTTATAAGATAGCACTTTAGTTTAGCTACTTGTAGCAAAGTTATTAAGTGAATAATTTATGCAGAACGATCTAATCTAAATACGATCTCAGTCAGCGCCACTTAATTTAGAATAACTCTAGGACTGACCATCGCTCAGGTGGACGTACCGTTTTCTAATTATGCCTTTTGCGCATGAGTAATTACTGGTAACGTCAATCCTTAACGATAGTCATAAGCCTTAATAATTCAGGTAGCAGAAATATATCAGTTATTAAATTTAATCAAACTGTATTCGTCGTTAAAACTATTCACCTACAATCTAGTGACATTCTCCTTCATTCCGATACGTAAAATAAAATAATCAACGCTTTGCAATTTATAAAATAAATCAACGCTTGAACAAAAGTGACTTATGACTTGTTGAGTTACATCAAAAATATGTTAAACTAGGTACTTACAGATTTTACCACTGTACACAAAGAAAGCGCTGTATTTATTATTTTAGAGTAACGCGACATTATCTTATTTATTTAGATTTATTTTAGCTTTACCTTGATCAGCAAACTTGTTACTAATTAAACTCAACTACACTCTATTCATCAAAATTATACTAAAGTTAATTTATATGAATTATTATCAAAAAATATTAATGCTAATTATCGAGTTACATTAGACGAATGCATCATAAATTTATGATCATAGTTTAATTAGACATGACTTTATTTGTTATTTAATTATTATTATAATATTATTTTATTCCGGACTATTACTTCATTACTTTGTCGGACATTACGGCGAACGCTGAAATTACTCTCCCTTACTGCTGTGGGTGAACCATTTTTACACATCTCAGGTTCCCTTCCACATATCGATATGCATACTTTTAGTATGATTAATTTGTATCTCATTAGCGCATTCTAGAATATTTTCTATAACACCTGTGTGAGATTGGTTTGTGGACTCTGTTCCCATGCATAGCTTCTATATACAATTGATTTGTTTAAGATGTAACTTATTAGCATAGGGCATAATCAATAACTAATATTTATCTTCTTACTTTGATCATAAAATAGATCTACAGTAAGATACCCGATGACTGTCCCATTTTCTGAAATCTAATTAATAATGCTAAACCTTTTAGAGTGTCTAATTATTTTAACGTGTTCACCTTTTTTGTGATAAATAATTTAATGCTACGTTACAATATACATGCGTTGGTACGCGTGCAAATTAGCTACATGCTTTTTATACATGAACTTTTAATATTTCCATTTTCGCGCATTTGGGAGAGAGATTTTATTTCTCGCACAACGTAACAAAATATTCCCCTCCTTTAACAACATATTACGCATCTTCGTATGCTCATATCTTCGAACATATTTCACATCTTCGACTCTGCTAAATGGATGGACAATATCCGCATAATCTTCCTTAACAATCGTTCCACATATAATTTAAATCTGTATACAAATATTCTAACATTGATGTGTCGGAAGAGATGTTTCGTTCATGTCCATTCGAAGGACCGAAGAACAAATAATAACAGCAATCATTTGTATCTAGTTCGCTACTCTTTTATTTTTTACTTTTGCTAATGGTATATGTCAATGGATCGTTCTAACAAATTTTGAATTATAATTTATATACTATGAACAGTAAACCTTATAATATTACATTGTTATTACATATATCGGTGTTTACCTATGAATATCAATGTGTATAGTATATAATCAGTTAAAACAGTATATAATCAGCTCTGTCATTGAGATCTTGACGTTTCGTGAAAATTGATAATAAAAAACTGGAAGACGAAGAATTATTACAGCCGCTGCTCTAAGTGATGAAACTCTTAAGAACCTTGAAAGTATTGGTTTAGATATTTTGACGTGTCATTCTCAAAATTATAACAATGTAGGTGTTATGAGCAACGTACATGGCGGAGTACAAGTCATTAATAAAGGAACAAACACAAAAAGGAATTTTGGTTGGTTGTATTGATCGTATAATTAATTTATGAGTCCAACACTAATTTGCACAAAATATATCTTGTGCTTATTAAACACATCTGTTAAAAATTCTCAATAACGCGTTCATTTTGCTGCAAGAAAATTTAGATACCAGGAAACGTTATGCCCGCTATATGTAATTTTCTGTTGGAATGATGTATTAAAAAAAATTGGGCGCAGATTGCATTGTAATCTAAAGAATAGATACACGTATGAAAGCAGGTGTCATTTTATAAACGGTCAATAGGAAAGAAACGTGCTTCGATGAAAAGACTCTAGAAGAAGAAGGGAAAAAGTAGTCTTGTTTACGCAAATAAGTTTTGTGCTCCAGTACTTAGAGAGAGATAACGGAACAATAATTTAAGTAAAACACTTTTTAGTAGGCAGGATTGAGGTAAACAAACTTCTAGTACGAAAGGTGAGACTTAGGTCGACTGAATAAATAAAAGCCAGTAGAGGAGATATCCAGACTTTTATGAGATTTTACCAAGTTCAGGTTTTAAGTTTATTTCGCGTATTTTTCTCGTCAGTCTTATTTTGTGTAAATTATGGCAGGTGTACAGATGTGAGTAGACATTGATTTCATAATAAATTTTGATTAAGGGACCGAAACACTTTATTCTGAGTAAATAATTTTATTCAATATAACAAATTTTCATTTCATAACAAGCTAACAAACAATTAACTTTTATTTAATTTTCCAAAGTATTGAAAGTAAAGTTTACAGGTGGCGTATAAACTTGTATGCAAGTTAAATTAATCAGGAATGTATTATATTTTGTTATGTTGTTGACCAGTAGCTGTTTTATTATTTTGCAAAAGTCGTGAACCTCCTATGTAAAATAAATTACTTGAACATTAATTGAGTATATTAAGAATTTTAGTGGGTTTTATTTAAATTGTGTTTAATTAATTCATCGTCCGTGCTTGCTTTATTAAAATTGAATCTTGGCTTTACTCAGGCAATGGTTTTATTAATTATTGTTATTTGGAGGCTTAAAACCTCCAAATAACCTTTTGTTAATTTTTAAACTACGCTCCTGAAGAAAACTTTTATTAGGGTCGACCAAAAAAAAATTATAGCACAACGACATTCCAATTGAAACATGAGTTTGTCGAATAAACGAAAGACACTAGCTACGACACTGCGTATGAGTTATTATTTTTTACAAATTATGTGAAAAAAGTGTATTTACATAATATATTTAAAAAGAAATTCCTGTGTTAAATACTTGAAATTATTCCTGACAAACAGAGTAGCATCAGCAACACTGATTACAAGGAAGAGATGAGACGATTCTGTGTATACGTTTGTACTTTCATATGCTTTTAACTTTGAAGCTAAATTTCATGCTAAAAAGGATAAAGGTCTCCGACTATAATTAGGTTATAAGTGAGGTATGCGTTCCATAACCAACAACAAGTTTAGCATATTTTATCATCTATTCGCTTATATCATCATACACGAACGAAATTCTATGGAGAACACATATTATTCAATTTTGTACCTCCAACAGTTTGAATTGTCATCCAGCACAGAGCAAAGTTCAAAAATCAGATATTTAAGCTCTAGTCCGTATTATTATAATTTATTTCACGCAGATTTTAATTAGAATTTTAATGATATATTTTATATTTCGTGTTAAAGTAGAGGAAATATTAGTATTCCGGATTGTTACTACAATTTCTGTTCGGCTAATTCATTAATAGAAACACAACAGTTAAAAATACTTTATATAAAAATTGAACAAGCATCCTAAATTCGCTCCAAGCACTTGCACTGCGACATACAGGCTGTCCCAATAGTGTATCCAAGTCCAATTGCTCCTTTATCATATTATATGGAGCAAAATTGCCAAAGCTGAATTGTCTAGGGCTTTAAGCTACACAAACTAAAAATATTTTCATGAATACAGGCCATAACTGCAGGCCGAACACAAAATACATTTTTTTTAATGGAATGCTATACTTTTTATTTGATAATTCGATTCTAT
>WYDF02008069.1:0-13794 GCA_009867245.2 Adranes taylori
GCGCTTCGCGCTTAAGGTATGCGAATATAAATCTCCGTGGCGCGAGGCCCCTCAAACCGCGAGGCCGTGGGCTGTGGGCCACGTCGCCCACGCCTTACGCCGCCTCTGCGCGTGTACACCTAGCTTAAATTTTTAAACTAATTCTTATAAATCCTTCTAATTAGGAAAATTTTACCTCAAAAGCCTGAGCACGAGCATTCCAATTATTTTCTGATTTACATCTTACACATTCTTACTTAAATTTAACGATTTCTGAAATACTATTTACGCTCTCTTACTAACAACTTACTATTTTGATATACAATTTACACGTTCTTACTTACAATTTACTATTTTCAATTTCAATTTATTCATTCTGAATTAAAAATTACAATTCTGAATTTCAATTTACGCTTTCTGTATCAAAATTTTTAATTTGAATCACAATTAACATTTTCTTACTTATAATTTACGCATTCTGAATATAAACTGGAAAAGGTGTAGATGACATAAGAAGTGGTAATTTGCAAAACTTTATTTTTTCCACAATAATATGTATTGAAAACATATACATCTGGTCTCCTTCTCAGAGATCTACATATTATACATTGCAACTAATATGGGTACATGTAGACATACCACATATATAAGGTATTATGTACAATATATAAATGCTAAGTATGTGAGAAAAACGACTTTGAGTGCGGCAGCAAAAAGTAGACAAAAAGAAAAACAGATACCAAAACGTAGAACTCTTATTAAGTGCCTGTAATGGAAAGTGCCTGTCCGACCCGGTGTCGTTGCCATATTTAGAACAAACAAGAAACTATGTCTACATAAATAAATGTATTGTATTCTTTTAGTAAACCGAACTGATTGTGCGTAATTGAGTGGCTGTTGTTTGTTCAAAATGAAGGACAGAATTTTGATATGAAATTTATTGTAAAAAACTTTTTCACTAAAATTTATAAACATTGTAAATTGTTACTGTAAAAAGGCACTGAATAATAAACTAGAAATTCCTAGGTCTGAAACTTGTACACAAATTTCATTTAGGGGGTCACAGAGAAATAGCTGAAAACTAAAGAGGCCCAATTTTATAGCTGAATTCAGAAAGGGAGCCATGGACGAGAAAAAACTTGGAAATGTTTGCAATAAACAATAGCTTATTGATCAGAGTTGCTGGAGAATTGTGGAGGCTGATTTCTTAGAAATATTGTCATCGCTGTTATCTAAGTTTTGTTCAAAATCTGTATTTATTACATAATTTTAATTATATAACCAAAGACTGCGAATTCTTCCGTAATCACCATACGTGGAGTTTTGCGACAGAGCAAGTTCCAATTTTGAATAAATAAGTAATCCGACATCACGTTAATCCAGTCAGACTTTTCGTGAATTTTATGATAATCCAGACTATTCGGTGAAACCCGGACAGTCCGGTACAAATAATTCGCCATATCAATTAAAAACATGTATAGGATTAGAACATAGGCAAATTATTATTATGAAAACTATGAAAAAATATAAATAATAAAATAAAAAGGAGCATTATTTAGCAAAGTTTATTCGAATCTATTGCCTGTGGCGGTTCTAGAGATATCGTAAAAGCAAGCTTCAACCTTAGATGTTGCAACATTGGATTCTATTATAGTAAAACATTCTCATGAATCAAGTTATGAGTATGCTGTAAGCATCTCTATGAGTATAAATTTTCTTGAGTTTTGAATTTTTGAGAAGTTTGAAATTGCCGCATTTCCATCTATTACTATAAATCGAGCTACAGATTTTCTATAAATCTGCTCAGCAACAACTTAGCATCTTTATTCCAAACTCCATAACAGTCGTTTTGATGAGGCTGGAGTTATACAGTTAGGGAGTAAATTATCATAGAATTTATCTTCTATCAGTGTCGATTTTTGTTATACAATATCAAGTACCAAAAATTCCACCATTTTCAGAAAATATTGGACTAGCAATGATCCGAATTTCAAAGTATTTTTTCAGCACAACGTGAAGTACGAAGAGTGAAAATTTCCACTTAACATTCAAATAAAAATATTATCCCATTACCAACAAGCTAATGACTCAGGTAAAGAACATATCAATTATTATAAACACCCTAATGCAAACGCCTATTCTACGGTTATTCCCCAAAACATATATCGCTTTTTATGTCAAACGGAACTGTGAGACATACAGTTCTTAGTAACGGTTAGAACTTGAGTTAAATTTAATATTAACTATTTAATATTAAGTATTCTGCTCTAAAGCCGCAATCTGAACATAAGAAAACATCTGGTAATCAAGTTTATAAATTAACTTAAAGGATTATTATATAGGTAAGCAAATGTTTAAGGTGAAATCTTAAAAACATCACTATGCATACAACTACGTGTATTCTCCAAAACAAAACTGAACCACTTTTTACATTAAACTTAAGGCAAACAAATCTTATTGAAGTTACAACCTGAGATAAATTAACTAACCTCTAACAAAGTCGCAATTTGAACAAAAGGTAACATCGGATATCAAATTTGTGAAATAATTAAAAAAATTATAATCTAATTTAGGAAATGCTTAATTTAGCTCAAACAATAAAAACACCATTATACTTACAAGCGACTAGTGACTACGCGCTTTATATATTAGACGTTAGATATACAATTCTAATTGAAGTTACAACCTGAGATAATTTTGTATTAACTACTCTTCACCAAAGTCTCAATTTGAACAATCAGAAAACATCAGCTAATTAAGTTTTTGAATTAAGTTAACGTATTTTTATCTAGTTTAGCTAAGTGTGAGCCCAAAGATCGAAAACCGCTACTATACAAACGACTATAATGGTTACACTAAAACATTATAATATTTAATATTAAACTTTAAATATAGTTTTAGTGGATGTTAGAAGTTGAAACAAGTGTTGTGCTAACTAATCTCGACTTAAGTCACAATCTGAACAATCAACAAATATCCGATAATTTGGTTTATTAATTAACTTAATGGGTTATAATCTAGTTTAGCGAATATTTGAGGCCAAACACTAAAAAGTACTACTACAAAAATATCATAAACTTTAATATTAAATTTAGTAAAATATAATTTTAATATTAAACTTTAGACATACAATTCCTAGGAAAGACTACAAGCTGAGATTAATTTATATTAACTAATTTCGACCAAAGTCACAATCTGAACATCCAAACTACATTTGATAATCAAGATTATTAATTAACTTAGCGCATTATAGTCTACTTTAATGAATGTTTGAGCACAAACATTGAAAAACAGCACAATACAAACAACTATTTAAAAAAGTTATATCACTTCTCAAATTATTATACTCACTGCATAAATTATCATTTTTCATTTACAGTACTATCTTAACAAACAAATAAAAATAACGGTCTGTAAATTCTAGATAATATATTTTAATTCTAGTATGTACACTAAACTGGTACAATTTTAGGGGTTTTAACTTACAATAAGCTATTAATTATTATTTTGTAACTCCACCTTCGCATCTATTAATCTTTGTATTCTACGAGGCATGCTTTCAATACAAATTACTGCAATTGTATTTAACTTTTAGGTGTGACACCAATACTAGATGATTCTTTCAATCAAGTGTTGCTAGGCTGTGATTTTTCTTTTTCCTAGATCAGATTTGAGACATTCCCAGACATTCTCGATTTAATTCATGTCGGGAAAATTTCCGCACCAATCTAGTACAGGTATCTTATTTTCTTCCAGGATTTTTTTTATCAATGTAGCGCTATAGCAAGGGGCTCTATCCGGAATGAATACTTTCGGTTCTCCATTTGGAAAACATTCGTCTAATTGCGGAATCAAGCGAGTTTCCAACACGGTTCAGTATTGGCTTTGCTCCAAGATTCTGTCGACCAAATAAAGACGCCCCAACCCTTTTCCAGAAATTACTGACCAAATCTGCTATGACTTGTTGCTATGACGCAGTTGTCTTTGTATTTTTCTCCAACTTTTCTTCTAGTAAACTGAGAGGTTTCGCATAGTACCTGCAGAGAAGAGTCATCGCTAAAGCAAACCTAAAGAAAAACAAATTTTCTTACACAAAGTTAATATTTGTATAACAAGAGAAACAGATATTTTTCATAACACTTTACCTTCTTCCAATCATCAATAGCCAGATGTTTGTACCTATTTGCTCACTGAAGTCTCTTCTTTTCATAGCTTCTGTCAAACGTGGTTTCTTTGCTGGCCTACGACATTTGAAACCTAATGAGTACAAAGTTCGCCGCACTGTTGCTTGGGAAGTAGTAACTCCCACATTCAGAATTTTTTATTGTTAACTGGGATAGAAAATTTAATACTGATTGAACACGTCAATATTTACAAATTTGATTACTCGTTAACAGCGTAATAGTTGAAGTCATGCGAAATATGGCTGACGATCCACAGTAATGGTGAAACGGAGCGCTTTGTATCATGTTAGCATTGATTTCAACTTGGCAGTAATAAAAATTTATTTGCTTCATGTCACATAGTAAGTCAGATATTCAAGTGATACGAATGTAGTTAATATTGTACTTTGAGTATAGACTACTATCAGTTATAATTTTAAAACTACTTGAGCTCTCATTTAAGAAATTTTTTATTTGATTTGATCTGATCTGATTGAAACTGATTTTATCTGATTGGATCTGATTGGATCTGATTTGACCTGATTTGATCTGATTTGATCTGATTTGATCTGATTTGATATGATTTGATCTGATTTGATCTGATTTAATCTGATTTAATCTGATTTAATCTGATTTAATATGATTTAATCTGATTTAATCTGATTTGATCTGATTTGATCTGATTTGACCTGATTTGATCTGATTTGAACAAATTTGATCTTATTTGAACTGATTTGATTTGATTTGAATTAATTTGAACTTATTTGATCTGATTTGATCTGATTTGATCTTATTTGATATCATTTGATCTGATTTGATCTGATTTAATCTGATTTAATCTGATTTACTCTGATTTAATCTGATTTAATCTGATTTAATATGATTTAATCTGATTTGCTCTGATTTGATCTGATTTGAACAAATTTGATCTTATTTGAACTGATTTGATCTGATTTGAATTAATTTGAACTTATTTGATCTGATTTGATCTGATTTCATCTGATTTGATCTGATTTGATATGATTTGATCTGATTTGATCTGATTTAATCTGATTTAATCTGATTTAATCTGATTTAATATGATTTAATCTGATTTAATCTGATTTGATCTGATTTGATCTGATTTGATCTGATTTGACCTGATTTGATCTGATTTGATCAAATTTGATCTTATTTGAACTGATTTGATTTGATTTGAATTAATTTGAAATTATTTGATCTGATGTGATCTGATTTGATATCATTTGATCTGATTTGATCTCATTTAATCTGATTTAATTTAATTTAATCTGATTTAATCTGATTTAATATGATTTAATCTGATTTAATCTGATTTGATCTGATTTGATCTGATTTGACCTGATTTGATCTGATTTGAACAAATTTGATCTTATTTGAACTGATTTGATCTGATTTGAATAAATTTGAACTTATTTGATATGTTTTGAACTGATTTGATCTGTTTTGATCTCCGTGTTCCCATGGCCAGCAATAAGGTCTAAAAGAAATTCAGCATATCTTCCCTTATTCCGTTGCTCCTTATTCCCGTTTCTCCATATTCCAATGTTCCCGTATTCCCCTACTCCAGTGTTCCCACGTTAAGTATACCAAAACACGCGTGTATTCGAATGCAAGTTTGTGTAAACATTTCAGGAATATGTTTTCCCGTATTCCCGTGTTCCAGTATTCCCGTGTTCCCGTTACAATTTGTAATTGTTCGTAATTGCACTGTAATATAAAATAACTACTACTTACATGTTTTAATAAAAATAAAACCTATACACAATTCAATTAATTTTGCAAAATTTTAGGAACTTCTATCAAAAAACATCCGAAAATCAAGTTTACGAATGAACGAATTATTTATTAGTCTAGTTTAGCGAATGTTTGAGCAAAAGCATAGAAAACCACCCCTATATAAACGGCTACGTTAATTCTCTAAAACATTATAACTTTTGTTAATATTATACTTTAGACATACAGTTCTTAGTTAAGTAACATCGAGATGTATTTTATATTTAGTATTCTCGACCAAAATCACAATCTGAGCAATCTAAAAGCATCAGATAATCTAATTTATGAATAAACTTAACGGACTATAGTTTATTTTTACAAATGTTTGAGCACAGACATCGAAAGAACACCATTATTCAAACGATTACTTGTTTTCTCCGAAACATATCTATTTTTTATATCTAGTTTGAGACAAATAATTCTTATTGAAGGCTACCAGCCAGCTGAGAGATATTCTATATTTACTAATCTCAACCAACTTGCAATCTGAACAATCGAAAGACTTCTGATAATTAAGTTTATAACTTAACTTAGGCTTATAATCAAATAAACAAGTTTGTATGTTAACTTATAAGGTTATAATTTATTTAATTTAGCGATTGTTTGAATAAAAAAAAAATTCTAAAACCGTCATTCTTAACTGTTCAAAATCTTAGAATTTTTTATATTATGCTTTATACATAAAATTCTAATTGCAGGTTACAATCTTATATTAATTAATCATCATCTCAGTCGTAATCTGAACAATCGAAATTATCAAGTAATAAAGTCTATGAATTAACTTAACGGATTATAATCTAGATTAGCGAATGTTTGAGTCCAAACATTGAAAACCACCACTACACAAACGACTACGTTAATTTTTCAAAATATTATAACTTTTTATATTAAACTGTGGGCATACAATAAAAAGTTAGTGTTACAACCTGAAATAATTTTATATTAATTAATCTCCATCAAAGTCGCGATTTTTAGCTACTCTAATTATTAGTAAAGCTCTTGGCACTGCAAATGCAAGATTATAAGAAAAACTTTTGTAATACTTTCTGTCTTACACTAACCAAAATTCTGTACATCAAAGACCTGTTTCACCGGCCATCTTAGAGTACGGCAGCTGTACATCAATATCCCAAAACATTTTAATTTTTATGTTAAACTGTAGAGAAACAATTCTTAGCGGAAGTTACAACCTGAGATAAAATTTATATTAACTAATCTCCAACAAAGTCGCAATCTAAACAATTGACAAATATTCAATAATCCTATTTATGAAAACCCTATTTAGTTTAGCAAATGATTGAGTCAAACATAAAAAACGCCACTACACAAATATAGTTATAACGTTTTGGAGAACCAACATAGCCGGTTCTCCAAAACGTTATAACTTGTTATATTAAACATGAAACATATAATCTGTTTCGTAAAGGTTACAACTTGAAATAGATTCTACATTAAATTAAATAACCCCTTTATATTAACTAATCAATCTAATTCTGTCAACTTCATAGTAGCAACCTTTTAGAAAGTAATTCAAATTTTTTTTATGAACCTCGGTGCTCAGTCATTCAAATGTGAAACCTTGGTGCAAAATAAATTAAATGATAAATGTATTGAACAAGAGTATACTGAAACTGAAAATATTGATTCCGAAGGGAACGAAATTAGGGAGGGAATCGCATCAATTGGATTACTCATATTGATCAGCGCCATGCTTATAAGAGTCAAAACAAGAGCTGACTTATTCGGTTAATAAATAAACAATGGCTAACTAATGAAAGTAATGAAAGGTTAAAAGAGTCATAACATGCATAAAATTATTACACAGACTGCTGCTTTGTACAGAAGTGGTCACATTTGTTATCTGTGTGACAAGAATAGAAGATTGCTAAATGAAGAAGACCATTTGGGCTCATACTTTGCTAAACTTGATTGTAAATCGTTAAGTTAATTGATAAACCTGACAATCGGCTGTTGTTTAATTGTTTTCATTGCGACTTTGATAGAGATAAATTAATATAAAATTTATCTCAATTTGAAATCTTGACTAAGCTTTGTATGTCTCAAATTTACTAAACTTTATGATGTTTTGACGAATTAACGTATTGGTTTATGTAGTAATGATTTTTGATATTTGGGCTCCAACATTCGCTAAACTAGATTATAATTCGCATATTATAAGATGATCCTTCTCCCGCCATTTCAAATTCGTCCCATGCTACAGTATTTGCTTCAATGCGTCTGTCTGTACAAACTAAAAAGAATTTGTCACTGCAGTTTATTGCATTTCAAAATAAATGAGAGAAACGAAAGTTTTGCTACAGCCAACTCTGGTTTTTCCCAAAAGTCGTTTTATTGAGACTCAATATAAATATTCATATGCGACATTTTTTCGTCTTCTTCGGTCTATCTTCTTTTTCTTTAATTTGCCGTGTCCACCTAGAAAGATGGTGACTAGTTAGAAGGGATGTGAGACGCAACCATTCAAGAGTGATAAGAGGAACCACACAAGAAAATATGAACATGAGAGTTCTAAAGTGCAAACTGTCAAATGGTAAAACAAAAATTGCGAAGATAAGAAACGCTTAAAACGAAATGACATCCGCCAAAAGGGAAATAATTAACGAGATCGAAACATTCTGTGGCAGAAATATTAGGAATTCTCTCAATCAAGGAGATCCAGTCGCAAAAGTCATTCTAAACGAAAACTCGGAAGAAATGCCAGAAATCAACGTAAGAGAGATTAAAAAAGTTGTAGAACAACTACAAAATAAGAAACCTCCTGTGGAAGATGGTATAAGCAATGAAATGCTAAAATTAGGCGGTGTAGCCCTAATAGATGCGTTAAAAATACTTTTCAAAAAATGCATAGAAGAAGGAAGGATCCCAACCAGTTGGAATTATGCACAGGTCATTTTATTATACAAAATGGGTGGTACAGCAACACTTCCGAATTATCGACCCATAAGTCTTCTATCGCATATATACAAGTTGCTCACAAAGATAATAACAAACCGGCTAACCACAAAACTTGTTTTTTATCAACCAGTAGAATAAACTGGTTTTCCTCAAGGCTTTTCCACCACAGACCATCTACAAACCGTCAAGACCTTAGTATAAAAGTGCACCGAGTATAACACTTCACTACACATGGCACTAGCAGATTTCAAGAAGGCATTTGCCTGAATCGAATCAACTGAAATCTTTAAAGGTCTAAACAATGCCAGAATTGATTCGAGATACTCTAGGCTTCTAAAACTTTCCATCTGAAAATTGATGACGATATGACGACAAAGAAAATAAAAATGCGCATAGGTGACAGAAAAGGAGATACAATTTCAATAACTTTCTAGGCTCCAATAATTTTCTAGGCTGGTCTAGTGTATATTATTTTACATCTTCTTCGTAGGCTCGTAAATTGTAGGAGGCGTATTCTTGACTCGAGGTGTGCAAGCAAAAGGAATGGGTAGTACGTAGATTACAAAGGTGAGATGATAAATAATTAACAATCCTATGAAGACTTGACTCAAAAAAATTCATGCGCGAAAGAAACGATTTGTGAAACGATAGTAAAGAGTTAAAAGAAAGCGTAAAATAGAAATGCTTGCGAGACTCTAGGAGTGAAGGCAGCGAAATACGTGGATAAATGAAGTCGACTCAAAGAGTGCGAATTAATTTGTAACCCGTGTGTACAATAGTGCATGTACAAACCCGTGTATGTACAAACGTGTATGTACAATTCGACTAGCAGCGAGTACAAATATTGTACTGCACATTCGTGTCTGATAAAGCTCGACTTCGGTATGTGCGTGCAATAGCCGAAAAAGTGCTACAAGTTATATTTTCGATCCCTTATGATAGTTGGCTGGGTTATATCAAAAAATTCGGAATTTATTTGTCATGTAAGATCTCAACCTGCCATATTGTCACAAAATTAACCATAAAATTAACCGTGACACTATAGATAAGAACAAAAATTCCCATCTGTACCCAAAGTAAACAAATCCACCCTCGTATGCTAACAAAGGTTTCAAATTAAACGATTGTTTGGAGTAACATCACAATGCAGTACAAACATGCAAACTTCTCTAGAAAATATTTATTTATATAAATGTTTTTCTTTAAACTTAAATTCGATGTAATCCAATGTATATACCATTCCATCATTGTATGTAATACATAGTTTATTATTCTGTCTACTTATTAAAGTAGAGAAAACACAAGTTAAACATTAAAGAACTCACGTACATATTACGAATTGGCAAATGCATTAAATAAACAATTTTATCACTAAACATGTCTGTATTTCTTTGTCGACATAGCTCTATGAAAACAGTAGCTGTAAATTCTAAATAATTTAGTGGACTGCAACTTACATATAATATGAACATATTGAAGAAATAAAACTGGCACTAAATTATATAATTTAATGTACAGGTATGTTTGTTTTTGTATCATGTATTTGGTTGGATCTTCACACCACGTCAAGATTGAGAATAAAAAGAAAAGAACGAAAAAGAGGTTTCATTCTCAAATCTCTAATTTAATAATTTCAATCATTAATAATTCACAATTCGCAAAGATACAGACAAAAAATGGAACACTGGACCTATGCAGAAATTCTAAGATTATAGTGTCTAGGCTTTGGTCTTGTGGCCTAAAGCAGAGCAGAAAAAGGGTCGTACTACACGTCTGACCACAACTGAAGCACTGTATTTATCTAGCAGCTGCGTTAGATGGATTTATTAAACTGTTTGCATTCACTTATTTGTGAAAGGAGCGGCTCTGATGCAAGTCATACATATTGCCAGGACAAAACAAAGACTAAAATCCGGCTATTTCACAAGACATTTAGAATTCTTGGAGAGTCCGGAACGGCACCACTTACCGCTTATAGGTGAGATGACATGCTACTAAGGTTCAAATTTGAACTACCATTTGAAGTAGTTGTCCCTTCCAAGTAGATATCCCTTCCTTTGCATTAGTTATTCCTTCCAGGAACATCAGGGAAATGGAGCCTCTATTTTGCAAGGATACGTTGAATTAGTTGTTACAGAATTGTTCTAATCAAAAGAGGATATTAATTTGTTTGCTTTATAACTACTATACTGCGTTTTACATTTTATTCTGGTTTTTGTTTTGTAACATATAATTTGCTCATGCATGAGAATTATACAGGGTTGTGTTAGAATTCGCTTTTTTTTTATTATAATAAAGTACGTAAACACTATAATGATGTACGCAATAACATGTTTAAATAATCTGGCTTATTTTCTCTAATATTTATAATGTACTTCTACTCGCGATTATACTTTACTGACAACAGCTTGTGAAGCTAATACAATACAAAAGTTGTTACCATTATTCCATTTCCATTTTCTAGTAGCTAAATAGCAAAAGCAATGGATAAATTGAAAGGTAATTTGACTTTATGTTAATAATTTATCTTCTGATTGGATTTTCGACTTTCTCTTCGGCTTCTCAAGAGTGTCGGTAGAATTGAAAGTGTGAATGTTTAGCGTAGATGTTGAAGGTAGGTCTAGCCAAGTGACATGATTAAGACGTAGAAAATGCTGTAAAATGTATTATTGAAGATGCGGTGAAAATTTTATGACCTAAGAAATGAATTTGTGCTGATGACGGATTTATTCGCTGTCACCAAAGTAGTATTGGAAAAGGTGTCGATGACGCTCCTCTCGCGTAACTTTATGGAGCCATCCGTTGTCGAGTGTATGGGGCAATAGTACAACGCTTAGAGCTGTAGGTGGTAACGTTGAGCCGGGGGGGGGGGGTCGTACGTAATTCTATCTGCTTCCCTGTAGTGTCAGGGGCAGGTATGCTGACTAGCATCCGCGGTGCGCGCGGACTGCGGTGTTTGATGGATCTTTCAGGTGTTCTGTCGTGTTTAACTCTGCTCATTTGATACGCCAGACGTCCCTCTTCTTCTTCTACTGCTGGCCACCTCGTCTTGTCACTGAAGATGTAGGTACGCGAAAAATGGGGAGCAGGGGATGAAATATTGATATGATGCAAGACAGGAGAATTTAGGTTAGATGATGATGAATTTAGATTAAAGAGATCAGAAGATTCAGCTGAAAATTAGAGATGTAGTATATATGAATACTTGACCTGCCGTTTGTAGAATTTTTGCTAATGAGTGTAGTTGAATTTTAAGTTAATTTTAAATAAAATAAACTAAGGGATTTTTGTTAGTGGCGCTTACTATAGATTCTAAACGGATTCAGAAGTGCGAAGGTCCTCAATCTATGAGAATAAGTTTGTTATCTAATGAAGGATTATTTCTGATTGAGCAGTACGAAGTTCCTCATCCTGAACTATCAGAATTAAAACCCAAATTGTATTTGTGGCATGATAACGTGAGTGGCTCCTTTTTATGCGAATTTTCTGGGAAGGAGCTGCTCCTGGCAGGTGCCTGAGCCATGGCATACTTTGGCATTGGCCATAAATAAGGCGACGCCTGAAAAAACTTCTGCTAGAAAGTTATAGGTAGGTACAAATTTTACCCAATAGAAAATGTCTTCCTGACCGTTAAGAAATTTTAGGGTTAAAAATGCTGTATTTTGTTGATGTAAACATAAGTAGTAGAATGTGCAAGCGGTAGTAATAGCAGCCCTACTATACCAAAATCTTAGAAGCATTGCACTCAAACCGCCTTCTGATAAAATACATTGAACTGACATCCAATCCAAATTCGACAGAGAGTGCAAAGTGTAACGGTTTATTTAAAATAGGTGGATAAAAAAGTTCGTTACGCTTCTTTTTGTAAAGAACATAAATCGCCAAATGAAACACGTTAACTTGAGATAATAAAATTAAAAATGTCGTTACGATATTAGAATGCGAGAATGTTATATACACTTGAAGAAAGAGCCGCTTGTTTTTTTTTCTTGGATAAAATAATCTAATGAGAAATCGAGACCACAATGGGGATACGTTAAGCTTTAAAATAATAAGAAATAAATAATTTTTCAGGTGACGAACGGTCTTTGAACGATCCGTGTAAACCAAAGATTTAAGGTAGCCCCACATGAAAAAATCACATGCGGCTAAATCTGGCGATTGCGATGGCCACATAAGATCGCCTCTAAGAGAGATGAGCCGTTCGGGGAAGTGTTCCCGCAAGAGATTCATTGAGCCTCTTGCCGTGTGAGTCGTAGCGCCATCCTGTTGAAACCACACTTCCCCTACATGCATTTCTTCGAGTTTGGGTAGAAAAATCTCCTCATTCATGCTGACATAACGTTCAGAATTGACCGTAACTGCCCTCTCGTTCTCTTCAAAAAACCATGGGCCAATAATGCCGATTCTGGAAATTGCACACCAAACAGTCACACGTTCTGTATGCAGAGGCTGCCCATGAAGTTCTCTCGGGTTTGTGGGGCTCCAATATCGCATGTTTTGTTTGCTCACGCATCCTTAAATATGGAAATGTGCCTCGTCACTAAAGAAAACACGGGCGTCCTGAGGCAGGTTTTTGAGGAAGGCTTCACATGCATTTTTTCGCGCAACATAATCGCGCGGATGAAGTTGTTGCACCACTACCAATTTGTATTGGTGAAAATTGAGTTCTTCATGAAGAATTCGTCTCACTGTGCGGTTAGAAATCCCTAAATCAGCCGAATGTTTGCGTGCAGATTGTCTAGGGAATTTCAAAAGCGTCGCCCTTACCCTTTCTATGTTTTCAGGCGTCCTGACGGTTCTGGAAGGTCCATTACGTTTCTTCTGCATACTACCGGTATCCTTAAACGTGTCCACCCACAAACAAATTGATTTCCGATCAGGCACACGACCTGCAGGCGCGATATTGAAATGATTTCTGAATGCACGCTGAGTTGCGATG
>WYDF02008080.1:0-13793 GCA_009867245.2 Adranes taylori
AAATAATATATATCGGGTTTAGTCCATGCATTATACTTATAGTCGTTTTACGACGGGTTATCATCTAGTTTAGAAATGTTTAGAAATTCTTTTTACAGGCAACTACGTCATTTGTCGTGTTGTGGTGACATCTTGCGTTATTCTTTGTCATTAAGTTCAGTAAATAATAGCGGCAGATGTTTTAAATGCACACACAATGGAGAGTAACGATAAAAATGCTGGACGAATTTATTTTCTTGGATCAAAGGTAGTAATGTTTAAATGATAGGAAAACATTAAATAATGTAGCAATCTATTATTAGAACTCCATTAAATATACAACTTAAATTAATTAATTTCGGAATATAATATAAAGATTTGTTCCGTCGACACACACGTAATGAGTCAAAACGCAAGTGTTACTTAGTAGATAAACGTCGCGACGCAAGAAATAAGAAAAACATGGAGAAAATAAAATAGTCTTTTTACGCGAATGAGAACGATCATTAAACCCCCAAGAGACATTTTGCGTTCATGAAATTAGGTACAGTTAATGAGAGAATAATTTAGATAAGAGGCTTTTTAATAAGTAGAGGTGAGATGCATCAAATTTTTGCAAATCAAGTAAGAAATATTACCTGATAAGCCAACTTTAAAATACAAATGTGCGAAAATTCTGTACAAGAGATCCAGTTTTTTATCTGATTTTGTTAGATCTTTATCAGAATTTAGAAATTAGTTTTCGCATTTATAATCATATCATTTGGTTGTACGCTGAGATGTCTTCAGTACAAATGTGAGTGGAGACTCTATTTAACACCTTAAATTATTTTGAGTAACTAATTACATTTAGTGCAAGAAATTGCCATCTAATATAAAACTAACTACTTATGAATCTTATTTAAATGTTGTACGCAAATTATTAATCACTCTGTCCTGTCATTGAATTATGTTATTAAACCCTATTTACTAATGCGCTGGGGTTTGATGTTTATTTAATTTAACTGAAATTGATGTTAGATTTTATCAAAAGCGAATTATTTTATTATGGATAGATTATGTTTTATTTATTTTTGGAGAAGAGGGAACATATGTTGTGTCCGTATTGACATTTATGAAGATTGAATAAATCTTAATCAGTACTTGTTTTATTAGTTGGCAAAGTTCTTAAATCCACAATAATATTTGTTAGGAAGGTTCCATAAATCATTGTCAATTCTATTAATGTATGAATTTATTAAAACCCCTATAAATTGTTTATTAATTTAAATTACGCTCCTAAATAAATTATTAATCATTGCTCTACCATTCCCGGTTAAGTTAAGCAAGCTACAACAAAAACTTATTTATCTCGGTAACAAAAACTGAATCTAACTCAATCAGATGTCACAAATACTAATCATCGTGACAATATTGAGAACAGTTCGAGAATTTTTCTCAGGTGGACACGTAGCATAACGATACCAATCCCGCGTAAGTTTTAAACAAACAGGATTCTTGCGAGATTACCGTTAATCACGCAAAGTTCTGCGGGATATTATGATCTTGAAATTTTAGCAGTGTTTCATAATAAGTTACATTTAATATAATACAATTATCTGAAAGCACGAATTAGAATTAAATAGAAAATGTGTATACATAACACAACAAACATAAAAATATTTACATATATTATTACATCCTACGTATTTTATGCAACAAACTGTTTAATGATATATGAAATATAATATTCAAAATACTAATGATTCGCAATATATACGTTGATTAGTATTGGAATCAACGTATTGTGCAAGTATTGCAATTCATTACCGCTATTACTGTCTATCAAATATAAAACAAAATTTCACAATATAAAATGTAACAACAATGAAGACTGAACGCAAAAAGAATTAATTGCTATGTCCCTCAATCTGCACCTCAAGACTTGAAAGCTCGCTTAAACTCTACACTTCGAATAATGTGAAAAACAGCTAGAAGTTGCCAATTTTGATTATAATGAACTTGAAGTATGACCTCAGAATGATGGTGAAAAGTTTATTGATTATTTAATTCGGTGTGGTCCAACCTTGAGTTACCCGAGGGCCAATCAAACTTTAGTATAGGAAAGTGAAGGCCAGAGACAATAAAGAAAGAAAGCGAATTACATGTAACTCACTAGTTTAATGAAAATATATCACTTAAAATATATCATTTTACATTCGAGATATCAATGTGATGATTGGCAGTGCTTTTCTGATACAAATTTATCAATGTCCAATGTAGGTTCAGTAAGGCAAAGTCTTAGGCTCGATTCCAGTTTCTTTATTCCAGTTCAAGGCAATTTCTAGTTTTTGATTTAATTTCTTTGAGAGTAGAAAAAGGAGCAGAGAATTTAAGAAGTTTGGGAAAACGCTCTTTAGAAATATGTTTCCAGAAACGTTCAGAGACATCACACATTTTAGTATGGTATAATGAATCTGCCTGAAGATCACACATTTACATTTGAACGTCACAGGACTCACTTCAATCCCATTGACGCAACAATGCAAGTTTTGGTTTTAGGAAGTAAAAATCCAGAAATTTGTCCTGGCACTCTTTGATATTAATTATTTCATGAAACATACTAAAATGAGTGTCATTTTCTTCTCCATCTTTTTTCAACTGCAGACAAAATGGGAATGTGCTCTATTATTTGCCTTTAGTGAAATTTGCATTACATCAAGCTTTTTACGGAAGTCCTCAGTATGTCCATAAAGCTGGGAAATATTTTGTTTTCTGCCTTGTAGTAGTTTCAAGTTTAAAGCATTTAGATGGGATGTTAAATCTGTCAGGAAAGTAAGAATATTTAAAAACTGGAATTCTTCCAGTTTTTCTGGATAGTCATGTCCACTATTTTCATTTCTAAGAAAAGCAAGAATTCCTTAATTCAAAAAATTATTGCATACTATTTCCAGCACTTAGCCAGCCTAGCGCACTTCACAGTACAATGAAATGTCACCATACACAGTTCCCAAATTGTCTAGGAATGCAATAAATGCTCTGTGTCTCTGGGTTTATTGCCTCCTCTTATTAAATTTACAGTATTTATAACAGTTTTCATTGACCATTGCGCCTTATAATATTTCCACAGAGCGCCTCTTGGTGGATAATGCAATGGAAAAATAAACACTGTATGCCTTTTTATTTAAAAAGTCCTACTAACGCAGTTCTATGATCAACCATTGTTTTAGCTCCATCTGCTGCATTGTAATGATTTTAATTTCAACAGTTCTTGAAGAGCTTCAAATTTTTCGTAGTTCTGATAAAGATAAGGAGCTGGCTAATGTCAGCTATGTTTGTGCTCTCATCTGCGCCTTTGAGAATACTTGAAACTTCACTACCCATATCAATAATTATTCTACTTATTTCTGATGAGACTCGGACAGTGTCTCAAAATTTGTAGCCATCTTTTTATCTCCAAATGGAGATGCCATTTTTACAGCGCAGTTCTTAATGAGCACATCATTCCCAACAGACTTTTCACTTTTAGCTAGTTCTAAACATTCGCATAAGTTGCCTTCAAACCAGTAGTGTTTGATGCTTGCTGAAAGATATTCTTCTGTCTAGTTAGGTTTAGCTTTAAATCATTAAATACACAACTCTTGGCACGTCCCTGGTATTGGTCGTATTCTGATTTTTCCAAGGTGGTATAGTGTCTACTCACTATACCACCTTGGAAACACTTCGAAACCTTCGGATTATACACCTTCGAAACACTTAAGACTTGAGAACAGATAGTACACTGTAAAAATCGCAGCATGCATGTCACGGGTTATAAGAATCGAAGAGTGAAACTTATTATCGGGATGGCCGTTATGGGAGAAATTAAGATGTGGCAATATAAGAAACTGTCATCTGCCGGGACGCGCTGCGAATGTCAGCGGCTATTTAAACTGAAATCAGTAAGAAGGATATACAGTAACAAGTGCAGTAAAACAATAAGAAGGATAACAGATTGAAGGATAACAGATTGGAAAACTGGCTAAACGGTCATGATTCCTAAAGCTCGCGAAGACCCTAGACAGGTTTCATAATATCGACCAATCACACTTCGTAACGTTTTAGGAAAAACTTTTGAAAGAATCTTCACATCTCGCCTACGGAACTGTCTAGAGATGGACAAAGTTCTCCCAGAGAACCAGTTTGGTTTTAGAGCATCACGCTCTCTCTTGGACTCTCTTCTAAAATTTCAAACAGATATTATACGAGCACATAACAATGGCCATTGCGCTTTGGCAGTGTTTCTAGATATCTCCGGAAACTCCATGAGCTTCATATCCTTCATCCTATTACACTGAGGATGGTCCAGTCATATCTATCCGAAAGTATACCCAAATTAAAATTGGAGACACTATCTCCATATCAATACAACTTCAATCTGGCGCACCACAATGGTCTGTCCTTGCTCCTCTTTTGTACATCAAGTACTGCTAAGATCTCCAACCCCCAACCACTCCAGAGACCCATAGTGCCTTGTATGCTGATGACACAGCTTACTGGGCATGCTCATTAAAAGCATGCAAACCGTCATTTACAGTTATCTTTAGATAACTTTTCAAAGTGGGCGCAAAAATGGCGCATCACCCCTAATCCGAGCAAGACTCAAGCCATCTTCACTCAGCATCCCCACCACGTCAAAAAGATACATCAAAACCGCGCCCACATCAAACTCCGACTCTGGAATGAACCCCTTTCGTTAAAAGATGAAATCTGCTATATAGGTGTCTAGTTTAACAGAACATTTAACTGAAACTCTGACCTAAATTACACCCTTTCCAGGGTACGCAAATGCTCTACCTGTGAACGAAGAATAATTCGAAAAATTCACGAGTTTCACTTCCAATTTCCGAGTGCCCTACTAAATGAACACTGCTCTGCTGAGCACTGCTCTGCGATCACAGATCGTCTAAAATCCCTACAGTCTAAATATCCGACTCGACGTGATGCAGAAAACAATCCAATAGCCTACCAAAATCTTCGTTCTGATTGGAAAGCCGGTCACAACCGTAGGAACCTCCTAAGGATCTACAAGACATCCTTGAATTAATCCCACTGTCCCTAAGATGATCCCTACGCTTATATTATAAAAAAAACAGAAAGACAAAATAAATTAAAACATAATAAAAATAAAATATAAAAAAAACGAAAAACAAACAAACAGAGACAAAAAACAATCACTCTCTTCCACAACACAACATCCCTATTTTCTATTTCAGGTCAACTAACACCCACTTGCGCAGCCAACCAAGGACAGTTAAATATACAAATCCACCAGCAAATCAGCTCACCCCACTAAACCAAACTCCCTCATGAGTAGACCATGCTATGGCCAAGGTATTGCAGGTTCTATTCGCTGTAAAGCGAATTCTATAGCGTATATCTTATCTGCAAGCTTACCATAATTGTAAAAGCGTTCTATTCATTACCAGTTCCAGGCTGAAGAGGATGATAAATCCTAAAGCCTCCTTCAAACAAACTCAGCAATCTCCCAACAATATACAATCCCAACAGGGAGTGGAGTTTTAGTGGGTAAAAATCCCACACTGTTGGATGCAACGGGCATCCTTCGCCTTTTGAAGGTTTCTCCACTTCCTACGTAAAATAAAAAAAAAGAAGTATATACGAATCTTTCTAAATGTTTAATTATATTTTTTCTCGTTAAGTTTATATTTTTTTCTCTTTAAGTTTATATTTTATCTATTTTCATATTTTTTATCATGTAAGAAGTGTCAACAAAATAACTAAAACGGCCGCGGGTTGAACCGCGGGCCGCGCACTTATTTTTTACAACATAATTAATTTACTTATCGATTTCGTGTGTTATTATAAAAATTCGTGGTCAATAGGAACTGAAGTATTAATACCTAAAACAAACAAAAAAACTCATGAATCTAAAACAAACTAAAAAAGAAGGACGGAAGCTAGATAGCAAAAATTATATAACACTTCAGTAGCATTGAAATGAAAACTTTGAGGTAGAGAAATTTCAAACCAAACAAACGCCGGTATGCCTGAACCTAAAATTGAAAATTATATTTTGTAATAAATGACTATGTACTTAATTAAATAAAGTGAAACATAAATTATAATACACAACGATACGCTGAAATTATTTTCATAAAACAAATGCTTTAGTAACAAAATCCCTGGAAATAATTTATTTTCTATAACCTATATTTATGGTATAAACACTTTACAAAAATTACCAGTGAACTAAAAATAACTTAAATATAATATAATAATAGTATAGAAGCTGTTTGGAAAACAGAATTTATTTATTGTGATATATTTAAGACTATTCGCACGAAAATTGGCCCGTGTAATGCATTATCATTTTATTAGGTTCTTATGAAATCAGATCAATTGGAAGTGTTTTTGCTTCATTATTACCTCGTATAGTACAATTGTTCAGATTCTGATTATAGTTTCAACATTTTCGGGTCACCTTCAGACATACAGACTTAATTCATAGGAGTTCTATTTTTGAGGTGACCATATTAGGGTTACTAAGTATTGGACTTAGTCGTGTTAGTTGTTAAAGTACAAGGGAAGAGGATTAATAACTAGATAAACCGAAGCTACGACGCGACGAGACAACCATAGAGTGAATTGGGTTTGGTGATGTCAAAAACTATCCGGGAGGGAGTTAGCAACCAAATATACGGGAGCAACAAACAGATGCTCCCAGAACAGATGGGAGCAAAAATAAGACAAAAACTATGAGGGATTGGACTCATAGTGACAAGATGGTGTCAACTATAACTCCAACTACAACGACAATTATAGAAACAAATACCGAAAACCAACAAAAACGACGACCACAACGACTACAAGGGATTGGAGCTACGAGGGGAGCTACGAGAGACTGGACTTATAAGGGTCAACAACCAAACGGGAGGGTGTCAACTACGAGATAGGTGAGAGCAACAACACTATAAGTATAGTAAAGAGATAGTGACAACTATACTCCAATTATAACGTCAATTAGAACAACAATAATGGAAACAACAACGAAAATCACAATCAAGACCAACGACAAGACTAATTTTATTTTTTGATCGTCCGCAGATTTTTATATATAGAATTTAAATATTTTAAATACTTCCTATGGTTGTAGAAACGATATTTTCGTTTCTGTGTCAGAAAGCGAAATTAAATGCAAATATTTTATCATTATGGTTCCGTGTGTGCTCAATAGGGGTAGATATGTATGGTCTAGATGGGTAGGTAGGAACTATTCAACAACTATCTACAAAAGGAGAAACAATCTACAATATTACACCAAAGTGCTACGCTCCGAATTAGCATCAAAACTTCACCCAATTGAATTCGACCTGTCAGATAACAAAATTTGGGACACAATCAACACTTTCACACACAAAATGTACCAAGAACAACGTAAGAAACACAAAACCTAAAAATGACACAGAAGGGAAAGCCGAGAACGCAAGAAAACCAAACTTGTATCACAAATATCTTTATTAACTTAGTCATCCATCACCATTAATGAACAAAAAACGAAAATAAAATTTTAGAAATAGACTTGGAAGCCGGCCTTAAACACATAAAAGAAAATCAAACCCCATCCGGGAAAATAGCAGAAATCCTAAAATGAAACAACCACAACCAAAATCAAGACAGTAAAGTAATAAAATGACCTAAAAACCAAAATCAAAGACAATGACTTGGTGTCAAATCACAAAAGCCGACAAATCAATAGTCATATAATAGACATCCTTCCAAAATCAAACTATATAGAAAATATAAACCAACTAGATGATAACCCGTCGTAAAACGACTATCCATTACCAGGTCATATTTTATTTACCCAAATGAGTTGGGTTATTTGACCCCTATCGGCGTTTTTCGTAACCCAAAAGACTTGTGTTATTTTTCCTATACCCTACCTTCATTTTTCCATAACTCAAAGAAGCTGGGTTATTTGACCCCTACCTTTTTTTAACCCATGGGAGTAAGGTTATTTGACCCCTACTAACTTTTTTGTAACACAAAAACTGGGGGTTTTTGGCTCCTACCGGTGTTTTTCGTAACCCAAAGAAACTTGGCTGAACTTGACTCAACTTGGGTAAACTTGGGTTCACTTGGGTCAACTTGGGTCAAAAGCGTTCCAGACAGTCGGACAGACAAAGCTACACGCGGACAGGCTTTATATATAAGTATCAAAAGCGTTCCAGACAGACGGATAGACAAAGCTAGACGTTAATTTATATACTTGAATTCTTTTATTAATAGTAAGAAACTATATGCGTCTATCTTGATATTTATAGGTTTTTTTGGATTTTATTGGTTCACACAGAGTAAAGTAGAAAATTAAGTTATATAATATAATCTAACATAATAAAAAAATGTAAATGCACGCCACTGCTAGTATTGAATGTAAACTAAACGTGACAAAATAAGTATCGAAAGCGTTCCAGACAGACAGGCAGACGGACAAAGCTAGACGTTCATATTTAATTATTCTTCAAAAAAACAAACGTCACTGAATTACGAACGGATATAAGCAAAAAAGTACAAACGGAAGTCAAAACCTGCCTAGAACATACCAATGCAATTCTCTCAAACTATCAAAACTAAAATGTATACACAGAAATCCCTCAGGCCCCAAATTATACGCCCAAATTAAAAGACACAAACCAAACAATCCCACAAGAGTAGTCATATCATACATAAACTCACCCTATAATAAATAACCTTACAAAATTAACATCAATACATAGCATACAAAACTTCACAGAACTGGCGAAAAAATTACAACAAACAGAAACTCCGAAAAACTTTAATCTTATATGATGTATCCGAAATGTGATCTAGCATCTCCCCACAAGAAGGTATTTCCATAATTACAGATATGCTAGATAGGACTAACAAACACCCAGTCAAAAACATGAACTTTTTAAATGCCTTGAAATATGCATCACACACAATTACTTCCAGTTTGACAATAAATTCTACATAAATCATAATTGTCTCCCAACCGATCCCCCCATTAGTTCATTACTAAATGACATTTTCATGTTTACAATAGAAGAGAAAATCCTAAAAGAAAACTTGGAAACCAACGTATATCCTTTTGGTACAAATACGTAGATGATATAATAGCATGCTACAAAGGTACCTGTCTGACAACTTTCTAAACCATATTAATCAAATATAAACCGAAAATTTACCCTTGAAACAGAAACAGACACGAAAATAAAACTTCCTAGGCACAGACAAATTAACAGCTCTTCGGAGCACCCTTACTCGCAAAATATAGCTACATGAAACATCATGATTCATCGTGCCTTCGCAATTCCTCTGTCAACTGAAAACTTAAACACTGAATTAGAAACAAAAAGAGCAATAGGCGCAAAAAATGGTATTAACAGCCTCATAAAGAAAAGATATATCCGCACTCGAAAAACAGAGACGTACAATACACATCAAATACCTATTTTGGAAACCCATCAGAAAAAATAGGACACATCTTCAATGTAAAAGAAAATAATATTTCAAAAAAATCAGGTATCTATAAACTACAGTGTGAGGAGTGCAACAGTTGCTAGATCTATCCAACATCAAGGAACCTGGAAATCAGTTACGATGAACATCTAAGATTATATAGACTCCAAAAGACCGACAGTAGCTTTGCAAACCACATTCTAGAAACACAGCATAAATCTCCAAACAGAAATAAATTAGATCCACAATATTATATCGTCGAAGGTTACACAAATTAAATATTTTCGAACAAATTAAATATTTTCGATCAATTAGAAATATCTATACATAGGAACGATACACACGCAAATCTGTTAAACATCCTACTACACTTCATAATAACGCCTAACTTATTAAATGTTTTCAAAGTAATGAACCTACGCATAAAGGCAAGAATACATGCATCCTTCAAATAAACATAACTGCACACATATGTACCTACCCCTCTAGAGTAAACACGCAACCATATAGATAAATGATTTCATTCCGTAGACGATCAAATAGTTGGAGCATAGCTCTCACTATCTCCTCGTGTTGTTGCTCTCACCTATCTGCTAGTTGCTCTCTCTCTCTTTCTCTCTCTCTCTCTCTATCTTTCTCTCTCCCTCCCCTCCCTCTCTCTCTCTCTTGTCTACCTGGTTGTTGCTCCTGTATATTTAGTCGCTGGCCGCTAACTCCCTCTCGGATAGTCTTCGCCATCGCTAAACCCAATCATTCCTATCGTTGTCTCGTCATTATCTTGTCGTTGCTTCCGTTTATCTAATCATTGACTCTCTTCCCTTGTACTTTAACAACTAGCACCACTCTCCTTAGTAACCGCAATATGGTCACCTAAAACAGCCTTATGAATTAAGTCCGTATGTCTGACTATTACCCGAAAGCGTTGAAAAAATAATCACAATCTCAACAATTGTGCTATACGTGATAAATAACGTAGTAAAAACACTTTATATATATAATTCTAAAATGATTATATAATTCTATTGATTTAATCTTATGTCTCGTAACAACTTTGTTACAAATACATTGTCATCCATCTGCCCCTTTTGTCCACAACCATAATGCATTGTCCGCTGTAATGCATGAACCTTAGATGAGCTGGTTGATTTATCACTACAACTGTAAAAATCAAGTTTATCTGATTATCATGAATTCATCTGAAAACTAAGCCGTTGTTATTAATTATATAAAGGTTATTCATGCCAAATTTTGGTCTAAAAATATATCGATCACAATCGGAGAAAATTTGATATTTTCGAATATGTGAAATATTTAAAATTAATAGCCCTCGTCATATAATAGACTTCAGAGAATACAAGCAGGATCTGAAACCAATCCTATGCGGAAAACGATTAACAACCCTTGAACAGCCAGCAATATTCAAAAAAATGTGATCCGTAATAAACAACATTGCAATCTCAAGCGCAGAATTGGAACGTAGCTTTTCCGCAACAAACTTGATTACGACGCTACTATGATCTTCACTCTACATCAGCACTGTGTATGATTTAGTGTGCATTAGACTTCTCGGAGCACATGTGGCTTGATATGAACGTGTGTGTCATGTAAAATTTTGGCAGGAGATGGGGCATCATTGCGCATTTAACACACCACCAACAAAAAAGAAGTGGGAAAATGTATCATGCATGTATGGAAAATGTATCATGATATATCATGTATCATCATAATACATGAAGACAGTAATGTATTATGGAAATGTTTTTCTTAATTCTACTCAAACTGTTTGTTTTTGATTGATTGTCCTTGAGTAATTTCGCAATGGTATTTTCTTTCTGTTTTGACCCATTGAAGAATGAACTCCTCAGTTAAAATACAATATGTTTTAAAATTGTACTCACTAACAATAAATATACAAGAAATTCATATTGAAGTTTATTCGTAACTCAATATCAAGCAAGTTACGTACTTATCATCAATTTAACGCCACAGATGTCCCACTTTGTCCCTGCCTAGTTACGCCACTGTCCCAATATAAAACATTTGTACATTATAATATACAACTTTCATATCACATGAGCCTTCAGCTTTGCATACTAAATCAATCAATAGTTATTTAAATTTTTATTGGAGCTAAAAATGCAATTCTAAATAAGGCATTTTAGTTTGAAGGTCATTCACGCTATAACATATTTAATTAATTAATAGTGCAGTATACTTATCCAGTATACAGTATACAGAACACGTATCTTTATCTATAATTAAATTATAGACACCAGTTGAAACTTTTATCTATAATTAAATCGGCGTAAATATTTAAATTAAATCTATATTTGTCTATTGAACTAAGAATTATACATTTAATTATTATTCAATGGTAGATATCAATTTTTGCATTTTTTCGGAAAGGAATAAAAAATCTAAAAATAAAATATTCATCAGAAAATGGGTAAGCCAAATAAATTCGTACTAGTATTATATTGATCATGCATCATGAAAACGACTGCCTCCTCTTGAACTAATAGCTGCATACGTCCAAATTAACGTCTCACGCCAAAAAAAAGCTCACTTTTCAAAAAAAAAAATATTATTTATTTTAAAATTTATTTTACAAATTAAAGATTTTTTATTTTGTTTTATTTTATTTTCTTACAATATTATTTAAACGATACTTAAATTCGTTTCATAATTTGCCAAGATAAAGCAATTTATTTAGATAAATTACTTTATTCAAATTCTTTAATTTCATTTGATTAATTTATTTATGATTGCCAAGTCTAAGCGATCGTTTTACTTGTTAAATTCTTTCTTATTTATTTACAATACTTATTAAACACATTTTGCAAGATTAACAATAATGGTTTGTACTTCAATTATATTATAACATTGATATTATTATTATATTATATTATGAGTTGTTATAATTATATTATAACAACTCTATGAACTACATGCTATTACGCTAATTGCTTAATTACTAAATAAATGAGGACCGCTGAAGCGCAGGTCGCTTTATACATCATGTTAAGGGGAATCAATGGAATTTTGAACGGAAAGGAAAGAGTACCGGATTAATGGAAGAATAGTGAAATTGTGCCAGTATAAAAGAGGGGAAATAGATTGGAAGTGGAAAGTTACAAATGAGTTAAGATTATGAACGGGTTGTATAGATTATTTGCGTGAGTGATAAATAGAAGAAAAGGTGAGGATAAAGGGAATTCTGTCGCACACGCAAAATGGGTTTATTAGAGGTAGGGGTATTACAGATAGTATCGTAACGAATAATTATATCATGAATAGAGAGATAGCGAGAAGAAGGAAGTTGTTCCTCCTATTTATAGATTTGAAAGCGTAGTTCGATGGGATTGTAAGAGTGAAATTCTGTGAGAGAATGGGTAAAAGGGGACAAAAGTGTGAGGAAGTGTGAATTAAAGGGTATCTGGATGGTTTCAGACCATACGAGGAGTGAGGCGCCGATTTAAAGGGTGTGCTTGAGTATCGGCAAGCCGGGGGGAGGGGTAATGGATGGAAAGGTTAAGATATTGTCTCTGACGTATGTGGATGACACTGTATGTATCGCAGACGATAGAGAAGGGATGAAGGAAATGATTGGTAGAGTAAAAGGATATATAGATAGTAGAGGATTGATGGTGAATGTGTATAAGACAAAAATAATGGTGTGTAAGAAAGGTGGATGGAAAGGTTAAGATATTGTCTCTAACGTATGTGGATGACACTGTATGTATCGCAAGCGATAGAGAAGGGATGAAGGAAATGATTGGTAGAGTAAAAGGATATATAGATATATAGATGGTGAATGTGGATAAGACAAAAATAATGGTGTGTAAGAAAGGAGGGAGAGAATGTAGAAATGATGTATTTGATATTGGAGTAAAAGGGATTTGGTGTGAAGACGTATAAGCACTTCGTATAAGACGTATAAGCTTTCGTATTTCTATAAATGGCGTATTTCTATAAATAAGCTTTCTATAAATGGCTCTAGTAAAGGGCATGCGGAGATGGTGACGAAGAAAGCAAAATGGGCAATAGAGAGATTGAGGATAGTATGGGAGGGAAAATTTTGGAGAGTCTGGAGAATGAGATTAAGGATAATGGAAGTGTGCGTGAAGAATATAATGATGTATTGTGCTGAGGTATGGGTTGTCGAGGAGATAGAGAGAATGGAGAGGGTTCAGTTGGGATGTGTGAAAAGGATCTTGGGACTGGATATAAGTAATATGAGTGAGATAGTGTTGTAAGAGGTTGGGATATATAAATGCTGCCTTAGCGGAGTGAAGAGAATGGTGAAGTTTGAGGAAAAGGTATGGACTGAT
>WYDF02008091.1:0-13793 GCA_009867245.2 Adranes taylori
CTCTTTGCAATTTCTTGATTCATAACATAGTTTATTATTACTAAGTTATCCACTGTTCCTCTACCCCTGACAAAGCCTTTTAGTAAAGATAAATTTGGCAACATACTCCATGAAGTTAGCAACACCTTAGTAGATACATTTTTCCATGCATGAGAAAGATTATGAGCAATCTCTTTACGTTAGTCGAATTCAGAGACTCAAGAATGATTTCGTTTGGTTATGAGTTAAGATATTATAAAGAATATTTTTTTTTGTGTTGAATCCTGACAGTTTGTATGATATTCTGATCAACAAAGCGATCTTTAGAACAAAGTTCATCTTTAAGCAAGGCATTAAATCGGTACTTGATTGCTTTTTACCTACAGAGCTGAAGCATGAAAAAAGAACTGGAAACGAACAAAACCAGGAAACGATACTACTATTCCCTTGTTTACATCAGATAAATTAAATACAGCGGCAGAGAAAATGAAAACAGGCTCGGACGGAAGTCCTACGGACGGTAGGGCTGAAAATAATAATACAACATAATGCTGGCGCGCTGCTAAGCGAATTCAATAAATGCCTTGCAGATGGAGAATTTCAGCATATTTGAAAAAATGCTGCCGTAGTGGTGGCAAGGCTTATTTGTTTATTGTCGAAGTCGCTAAATTCCTAAGCGCATGCTGTTGAAAAGACTTCAAGAACATGTCAAAAACAAAGATGACCTGCATGAGAGCCAGCGGTCTGTCTATAGTCGATGCACATTCAGAACAGCCATAGAATTTGCGGAAAAGGGAAAAGTTAACGCAAGGAAAACGCGGCAATTATGATGCTTTTAATTCAGCATCGTGACGAGATATTATGGAAGCATTGAAGAATAAAGTATTCCAAAATGGAGATTGGTGAAATGTGGAGAGGTGGACGGTGCGGAGAAACGAAAAAGTTGTCAATAACTTGTGCTGTTCCCCAAAGTTCCGCATTAGGTCCTACCCTATAGCACTTGATGTATGATGGGTTACTTAGAGCAAATTACCCAAATGACATATGGCTAGTTGTTTTTGCTGACAACATTGTACTGTTGGGAAAGGCTTACACACCAATATCCTTAATAGGAAATTCAAAGAAATAGTTCCAACCGTAACAAAGTGGCTAAAATTAGCTAAACTAGAATTAGTCCCAAGCACGACTGAGGCAATTATGGGAAGGAAAAAAGTAGTGAAACTCGTCATAGATATAGTAGGACACAGCGTACAATTTAAGACTACAGACAAGTACCTAGGCGTGATGCTTGACAGAGCATTTCATTCAAATCCACATAGATATGGTTACCGAAAAAACAGTGGGCAGAATAAACAACTTAGCAATATTAAAGCCACGGATTGGTGGTCCAAAAATGGAAAAAGGGAAGCTTTTGTACAAACAATTCAATAATCTTTGCTAATTTGGGCAAAAGCACCGAAAAAAACAGAATATCCGTAAACTATTGAAACAAGCGCAAACGATTGGATTCAGCGCAATGACTTCATCTAATAGAACGGCATCCACCCAGGCACTTCAAGTTATTACAAGCAGCTCGTCGCTGTATATCTGGCAGCAATACGTAGCAAAGGGAAAAAAGCTATTCCCAAAAATATGCTAATGAAACACATGCTAAATAAACTAACATGGGGGCCTACGTAAAGGCATTCATAAACCACAAAAAAAAGTTCTATGTGAATAGGATGTCCAGAGCAGTTGTCTAAAAAAATTAGCAGCTGGTACAAACTGCTCATTGAATAATTCTGTACAAACTCTTTTGAACTAACCCCAGTATTTCCTTGTATCGCTTATTTTTAATTAAAAACAAACTTATATAACATACAGATTATTGGAGAAGCGACAAGTGAAGATACAAAAACAACTGCTGCATTTCCAGCGACATCAAGAGCAATCATTGAACGAAAGAATTATCTTCCTGAATTAATTTTCAATGTTAATGAAGAGAATACCAAAACGTACATTTTATCTCATGAAGAAAAACGATCAGCTGGATTTAAAGCTGCAAAAGATTGATTAACACTTTACTCTATGCTAACCCTAATCCTAATGGAAACTTTGCATTAAAACCACTACTTATTTGTCATTCCAAAACCCCAATAGCAATGAAGCAAATTTTAAAATCAACTTTATGAGTAATTTGGGAATCCAATAACTATGAAAATGATCCAAAATAGATTTTCCGAACATTTTTGTCAGTCTGTTAAACACTACTGCAAATTGAAAAAACTGGAACAGAAAGCTTTAATTTTGATTGATAACTCCAACCCATCCAACGCATTAGTTTGATTTAACAACTTGTACACCTGGACCAAGGCGCAATATCAAATTTTAAAGCTTATTATCTCCAACGGACATTTAGACACAACTGATGGAGATTGGTGAAATCAATAGAGAAGATGAACAATCCATTAGAGATTTTTGGAAAAATTACAACATATGGATGCTGTAGACAACATCAATCTTTCCTGGAATGAGATGACCAAGAAATGTTTGAAAGGAGTGTGAAAGAACGCAACAGGGTTGGATAATAAAAATGCGCAGAATATTTAAGAATTATTGCAAGATAGAACTGGTGAAAATCTTTCCAACGATGATCTTAAGGAATTCATAGATCAAGTGCAAGAAAGTGACGAAATTTAGCGTTTCTAAAAATGAGGAGCAAAAGGAACTGTCAACGAATTTTCTAAAAAAAAAAGTGTAGCCGCTATAATGGAATTTATGGATCAGTTCGTACAAAATCGAAAATTTTGATAGAAGTTCAAAGGCAAGAAGAACTGTTTGTTGAATGAAACCGGAAGAGGCAAAAGACGCTAGAAGGCGCTAGATGACATATTAACAAAAAAAAAAGAGAGGAAGAACGTTCCTCATCACAATAAATTCAATGGTAGAAGTATTAGCAGTAAAAAATCTGCGTTCGCTCCGAGCATTGTTGATCATGCATTATAACTAAATGTCTGTGTTAAATTAACCTTATCTAGTGTTTAGAGACCGACTTGAGTAAAATCTTATCTGTTTGCCTAACAATATTATTTGAGACTTATAAGCGTATCGAAATGTAATGGACATATTAGTTTTGATCGTCAATTTGTGACTGGCATAAAAAGTATTTCTTAAATTTCAATTCGTTTTTACATAAATGCTTTATTAGATAAGCGGTAAAGAACCAGATACTTGCGACTCAAACCAGGCTCTTTTAGCATATACCTGAAGCTTAAAAAGTTAAGGATTTTATCAAAGTAACTTGAATGTGGTCTTCTAATAAAATAGTATTGTAATTTATATTTTATTAGAAGTTACATGTGAATTTTGTAATTTTAGATGCTAAAAGTTTATTCTTTTCAATAAACAATAACGCGTTTCGAGGTTCAAAAATGTGTCATCATCAGACCACTACAAGAAAATATTAACTGTTAATATTCTGATGATGAGGCATTTGCGCATCTCGAAACGCTACTGTATGTTATGTATGTTCACAATTATAAATTTTCTAGAATAATATTAATTTAGAATAATATTAAGTGAATAATCTTATTAATGAATGATCTTTATTAATATGAGTAATATCAACAAAGGATAATATTAACTATTCATATTTTCTCAAGTTAGAATCATAGTAACTGAAACTTATTAATGAATAATTTTTGTTAATAGAAATAATATTAACAAAGAATAATATTAACTGTTAATATTTTCTTATAGTCTGATGATGAGGCATTTGTGGACCTCGAAACGCGTTACTGTTTGATGACAACAATAAACTTTCTTGGAAAAATATTAATTTAGAATAATATTTTCTTGTAGTTTGATGATGAGGCATTTGTGGCCTCGAAACGCATTACTGTATGTTGAGAAGAATAAGCTTTCTTAGAATAATATTAATGTAGAATAACATTACGTGAATAATCTTATTAAGAATGAACTTTATTAATAAGTGTAATATCAACAAAGAATAATATTAACTGATAATATTTTCTTGTAGTCTAATGATGAGACATTTGTGGATCTCAAAACGCGTTACTATGTGTTGACAACAATAAACTTCTTGGAATAATATTAAGTGAATAATCTTATTAATGAATCATCTTTGTTAATATGACTAATATGAACAAAGAATAATATTAACTCTTAATATTTTCTTGTAGTATAATGATGAGACATTTGTGGATCTTAAAATGCGTTACTGCGTGTTGACAAGAATAAACTTTCTTGGATTAATAATAACGGAATAATCTTATTAATGAATCATCTTTGTTAATATGAGTAATATGAACAAAGAATAATATTAACTGTTAATATTTTCTTAGTCTGAAGATGAGGCATTTGTAGACCTCGAAACGAGTTCACGATGTTGACAAGAATAAGCTTTCTTAGAATAATATTAATGTAGAATAACATTTTCTTGTAGTCTGATGATGAGACATTTGTGATACTCGAAATATGTTATTGTGTGTTGACAAGAATGATCTTTATTAATATGACTAATATCAACAAAGGATAATATTAACTATTCATATTTTCTTGTAGTCTGACGATGAGGCATTTGTGGATCTCAAAACGCGTTACTGTTTGTTGACAACAATAAACTTTCTTGGAATAATATTAATCTAGAATAATATTTTCTTGTAGGCTGATGATGAGACATTTGTGATACTCGAAATATGTTACTGTGTGTTGACAAGAATAAACTTTCTTGGAATAATATTAATTTAGAATAATAATAACGGAATAATCTTATTAATGAATCATCTTTGTTAATATGAGTAATATGAACAAAGAATAATATTAACTGTTAATATTTTCTTACAGTCTGAAGATGAGGCATTTGTGGACCTCGAAACACGTTACTGTATGTTGACAGTTAATTATTCTAAATTAATAATATTAATTTAGAATAATATGAATTGAAAAATCTTAATAATAAATAATCTTTGTTAATATGACTAACACTGTTTATATTTTCCTGAAGTCTGATGATGACGCACTTGTGGACCTCGAAACGCGTTACTGTCTGTTGAGAAGAATAAACTTTCTAGAATAATATTAGTTTTGAATAATATTAAGTGAATAATCTTATTACTGAATCATCTTTGTTAATATGAGTAATATTAACAAAGAATATTATTAACTGTTAATATTATCTTGTAGTATGATGATGAGGCATGACATTAAAACGCATTACTGTTTGTCGACAAGAATAAACTTTCTAGAATAATATTAATTAAATAATCTTATTAATGAAAAATCGACGTTTGTATGAATAAATACTATTAACATAGAATAATATTATCTTTCAATATTTTCTTATACTCTGATGATGAGGTATTTGTTGACCTCGAAACGCGTTAGTGATTGTTGAGAAGAATAAACTTTCTAGAATAATATTAACTGAATAATCTTATTAATAAATAATCTTTGTTTTTATAAATATTATTAACAAAGATTAATATTAACTGTCAAGATTTTCTTATAAACTGATGATGAGGCAATAGTGGACTTCGAAACGAAACGTTGTTACAAGAATAAACTCTCTAGAATTATATTAACTAAATAATTTTAATAATGAATAATCTTTGTTAATATGAATAATATTAATAAAGAATGATATTAACTTAATATTTTCTAGTAATCTAATGATGAGACATTTGTTGCGATCGAAACGCCTTAATGTTTGTTGACAAAACTTTTATATTTTGAAGTACGTGTTATGTGGTTTCATTTAATCAATTACATTCCACAGCACTCTAATCCACTTACTAATCACTTGTTATTGTACTAGTACTTTATGGGGACGTAAAAATTGCGGAACGTAAGTCGACGAAGAAAACGTAAGTCGACCCACGCCCATCGGCAATAAAGACTTTACGGAAATAAAATAACCAGATGGAGGTGGTAACAGTTTGAAAATGTTCTTAATTTTGGTTCTAAATTGGTGATCAATTTGTTTAGTTACACTGCTATCTTGTGTTTACTTTTGGATTAGAATCCTCGGGATTATAATAAATACTCTTCACAGTGTCATTCATATACATCTGAAAACGGAATTCAAATCTGAGAATTGTGTACACCTTATTGTGGCATAAGCAAGCCGAAATGAACATATTTATATTGAGACAATACTCTAAATTGTCTGGAAAATTATCAAAAATTGTCTGTGGTAAAATATTGCAAAAAAGTAAAATAAGAAAAAATTAGATATAAACATTTCACTTCTTTGTACATTTATTACCACATAACGTCGCAACAGATATAATTTAAATTCAAACAGATATAATATCATTAATTTGCATAAATATTTTTACCCGAAACACATACAGGTCACTTAGTTCATTAGTAGCGGCCAACTGAGAAATTTCAACTTTACGCATTCGAAACGAAATTCTATTAAACCCACATCTAGTTTTAACGAAAACGTCCTGAACATGCATGGAAAATAACTGTGTATTTTGGGAACAAAATACATGAAGAGGAAATCCTATGCTAATAAGCAAATTTTCTAAGAAGGACCGTGCAAAACGTGACCTCTTTATTTAAAACTACTTATTATTGTATTGTCGTGAAATATATTTCGTAGCTGGGTGGTTGTGGTTTTAAACACTTTTATTTAACAAAATATAGTAAAATTTTAAGAATTAATTTTGTTTGATTTAATTTATTTCTTAATTAGACTAGTGAACTTACTACGGAATTTACATAATTACTTTGACTACTAAACTTACTATACGTTCTTCGGAATAGTTAAACAAGATTCAGCGAACTATCCAATTTAATTGTTTAAAATAAAACTATACGTTTATTATGAATGCATTGAGGTAAGGTAAACTCGATTATTCTAATGTAACAATTAATTAATTTAACTACTAATAACTGATTCTAGAATAATATGGAAGTTCATCACTCTTTCGCTTCTGCGTGAAGTGCGCCATTATATGGTACGCGTCTTATTGACATGTTATTGACATGCTTCATAATTTTACTTGAAGTTGCAATTAGAGATGGAAATGTAACTTGTGGAACATTTTGTGTACAGCACGAAAAAAAACATTTTGGTTATAAATAAATAAGGACAAAGTTAGAATTTGATAATTACAACCCTTACAAAAATGGGTTCCGAAATGCCCACAATTGGCAAAGTAAATTAGATGAGTAACAACTTATTTTTCCAAAGTTAAGAAGCCATACATACATCTTGAATAAAATACTGAACATAAAAAAATCATTCTCTAATAACGACACTACATTTATTGTATAATTTAATGTGGTCGAACAAACAATCAAAGCGATAAGTTTATTTACAAATTTGTACGTAAAGATAAGAATATAAATATACAAGCGCGTGAGGATGTGACGAACGCGTCCACCAGCGGAAAAGAGGAAATCCTGCACTTTTTCATCCGGCAAAAAAACAAATGAAATAAGTAAACCTAGAGTGGCTTTCGCATTGATCGCACTCAGATCACCATCCAGTTTTAGCAGAACTAGAAAGAGAGAGGTGGAAGTGCTTAAGAGAAACGAAACACTAAACCAGCTAGTTAAAGTTTGCTCATCACATTGATGAGGACTAACTGGGTACACAAATATCTACCAGGTTATAAAAAACCAGTGCAGAATGTGACAGCAAAAATCCAGGAAGCAGTAGTCAAAAGTCGCATTATAATAAACGAAATAAACAGATGGCAGATAAACAGTCCGGAGAAAGCCAAATTAAGAAAATATTGAAATGCAAAAAAGAAATGCGCATTTTCCTATAAACTCCAAAGAGACACCCGAAAACTGTTGGCGGAAGCAAACTGGGAAAAACAAATAGTAGAGATAAAAGAGGGTAAAGGCAAATTCTGGAAGTTAGACAAAAGAGTGGGCAGAAGGAAGGAACTACATGATCCTTTAAAAACTGTGGATGTAAAAAAGAAGTTCGACCCAGAGGCCAAGGCAGAAACAATGGCGGCGCACCTTACCAAACAATTTGACGGAGTCAACATTAGTACGCCAGATCGACCAAAGCAATAGCGATAGATCCATCAAAGCAATAGAAAACTTAAAGACAAGTCAGAAAAGCCGAACGACATTATAAATAAAGTGAAAACCATTTGCTCAAACAAAGTACCCGGCGAGAATCATATTCGTAACAAAGCAATTAAATTGCATCCTATTCCTGACACACATTTTCAGCGCTATAGCAAATCTCCACCACTTTCCAAGCAGGCTCACATAATCAAATATTAAAACTCATTCGTGGGAAAGAAATATGCCTTGTACACATGGTACGCGAAAAGTCGAGGAACAGCTAGCAAGCGCACATACGTACACCAAAGTTTGTATCAAATAGCCTGGCACGCTCTTGCACCAAAATCGCTAATTTTACATACAGATGCATTTATTACTATAAGATCTATTTCAATTCGCCAATGACATCGTTGTTAAGTGGAACAAATGCGTACGTAGCCTCCAGTAGACTAGAAATGGAGCTAAAGAGTCACAAAATACTGCAATAAGTGGAAACTGAAAATCGACATGGCAAAAACGAACGTCGTCTTGTTTGGAAAAAAGAAACCAAAATTCAATGCGGTGCAGATTGGAAGGAAGAAAGTTAAAATCAGATAGATACCTTAGGTGCGTTTCCTGTACATGGAACCTGTACATGGTGCTAAAATGAAACAGTAATTTGAGTCTAAAAAGCAAAGTGGACATATTAAAGGCAGTGTTAGAACCCAGCTTTGTGTACGGACAGAAATTGTCCGTGTAGAGTTCAAAACATAATAACAAAGTGCCGTAGCAAATATGTAAGATACACAACAAATGCACCTAAGAAATTAGGCCTTAAGGCGGGATTTAAAAGCAAAAGACTTATTAACAAGCTCCGAAGTGCGTATGGGAGAAATGTTCGAAAGGCTAAACAAAACCTCCGAAGTAGTGCGCGAATGGACTAATCTCTTGTTTCGTCAAAACTTATCGGATAACTTCATTAATGTCCCGACACTGTAGATGAAAACATAGCATAACTCAAATGTGGTTGTTAAAAAACAAACACAAATTAAGATCTACACAGCAAAACTAATTTAAAGACGAACACTTCAGTGTTCAGTTTTCTATATAGGTGCAGTAAATAAAATGCTTAGGAAGAAAAAAACTTATAGTAATAAAAGAATTTTGTTCGTTCTATTTAAAACGTTTCTACTGCTGAAAATGGAATTCAGAAATTTTGTTGTAGAATTCTATTTATGACCGTGTTTTCACACATCGCACAAGTTGTGAGAAACCACTTGGGAAATGGAAGAATAATATTGAGAGAAACTAAACCATTACAATGAATTTTAACTGACGCTTCTACATGATATTTGTACGGACCTAATGGTTGCCAACAGAAAACATCAATACAATAAATGGAACCACAAAATTATATGTATCAGAAAATGGATTATTTTTAAAGAACTCTCGCACCAATCTGCAACCATTCCGTTTTGATCTGGCAATCGCTCGAAGGTTCATTCTGTTCTTGATCCACCGCCTCCGTATTCCAAAGATTGGCAATCATATTGATACTCAAACCCGAAATAGTTCCATTGACAAAATTCTGAACCATTACCTTAAATTTCGCAGCAAATTTAAGCCTGTTGTTAACTTTTCCGACTCTCTTACCTTGAAGCATCGATACCTGAGAAAAGCGTCTTCATTAGTCACTCGATCGATTCACAAAATTCTTAGTATTCGATGATACACCCACATCTTGAAATCTTACAAACGGTTCGAAATCTTGAATTCTTAAAAGCGGAAGCACACCCCCTTTGGGAACTTCAGGTTACTGTCGTTCCCACTTAAGGTTACTTCAGGAACTTCAGTTCCCAAAGGGAGCGGGTTATAAATTATTAAATTACTACTTTATAGAAATTCCTAAAATCCCTTAACAATAATGTTACCGCCATAATTACAAGTTAAAACCGCCTTCGGTAGCGAGTTAATAAATTATACAAAACATACTAACTTACTCCTTATAAGATCTGGTTAATCACATACAAATCCTAATTCCAAATAATACAAAATGGGTGAGGTGCCAAAATTAAGTCAAAGACAAAATATAAGGTTAGTTAAAGAAGACACTTAATCCACCAATAATGGTCCGGATGGCTGACTGAGAAACGATTCCACAGGTGACACAATTCTATGAATTGGGGAGCCTTCAAGAATTGCCTATGTCATTGACACCGAAGACATCCAAAATTCAGATGCACGTGGTCCTTGCTGCGCCCCAAACCAAAATCGTTGCTAAACACCAAACACCACACGAAAACGCCACTTTCAAAAAAATCCTCTTAGCTCAAAAAAAATCCTTACGGTGAAGATCTCGAACATGCAAAACGTGTTAACATCGACCGCAAGGCCAACAGTCTTGGAATAAACCCTAGAGGCCTGGCTAAAAAATTATACACTCTCGCGATCCGGACGTCATCAAACAATGATGCCTAGCAGCTTAATTAAAAAACCTCTCAAATATTCCAACCCATTATAGCACAAATTATTTTTCGCTCACAGACATTTTAAAATAAATTTATTCAGAGCCTGGAAATTGGCTGCTATGTGTCACAAATTCAGAGGAGAGTAATCACGCTTATTCGACCTTAGCAGAGCAGGATGGATTCCCTCCACTTGCCCTTCAGATGCAACCAACAAAATCCCATTGGATCAACGGCTGTTACGTAATCCATCGAACAATCGGAAAATTCGAAATTTAAACGTCGGCCAGGAGGTACAACTCCCCACTGGCAGTTGCCCCTCCAATGAAATTTAGAATAGTACCACAATTACAACCCCACCAGTTCCTACAATAATACAGCCGAAATTATATTCACCAGGTCGACTGCACGCAGCGAGATCTTATCGGAAAGACAGAACAGCTCCGCGATTTTCGGATAGTTATTTCAAGCGCAAAATCCACTTAATCAGAGTACTCAGCCTATTGCCACAAGTACACTACATCTTACTAATGTCACAAGAATTACTCTTACAATTATAAACTTCTAATATCACCATTATTTAATCAAATACAACCCTTATAATAAACGCCTACACCAAATACCCCAGGATATAATCCTGCGCCAGCTATAGCATATAACTTACAATACGGTTGTCTAGTGAACGAGATGCCACTGTATATAAGTCATGTGTTCAACAAATATGACTTTCAGTTGTCAACATTACGTTCCTGCCAAATGTTATGACACATAAACACATGGAATTATTTTATTCAGATAAATTTTTACTGAAATACCATGGAAATAAATACAAATGTACTAAGTGGGTTAAAAATATACTAAGCGGGTGGTCAAATATTACTAGCTTATAATCTATTTCAACCTGGGTGACTGCTCAGATAATTCGTAGCTGTATTTCCCATATAAAATGCTTTTCACTTAATGTCACCTTCGTAAGATTTTTTAAATGCGTTACTAATAGGTAACCCTAACTGGACATAGGTCAGAGCAGACTAGATTAAACGCTTGTGATAGATGAGTTTGTTTTGCTTGGGGGAATAGATTTGCGCCAAGCGCACCCACATATTCCCAAAGAACAGCGAAATGTTTTTTCAAAATAAAAGGCAATCTACGATCGCTGGTCAGAATACTACAATCATAACAATAATTACAATTGAAAAGAGACTACATAAAAGTTAAAAATATTATAAACATGATTAAGTCAAAATATTTTTAATAAAATATTATAAAATAAAATACATTTTTAATAAATACATATTTTTATTTTAAGTTTATGTACATATTTAATTAAAATAAATGTATTTGAGTGCGCAGCAATTTGTTATTTAAAATACTATATAGTATTTTAAATAAAGTTTATAGTATTTTAAATAATAATTTTTAACCCATATATTTTTATTTTAAATTTGTCCTCTTTTGCTGTGAACTCAAATATATTTATTTTAATTAAAAATGTACATAAACTTAAAATAATAATATGTATATAAACATTTGTTACTTAAAAGACTATATAGTATATACTATAGTATACTACATAGTATTTTAAATAACAAATTTTTACCTACTTATTTTTATTTTAAGTTTATGTATATTGTTAATTAAAATAAATATATTTGAGTCCACAGATATTTGTTATTAAAAATACTATACTTTATTTAAAATGCTAATGCTATTGCTAAAATACTATATAGTATATTATAATCTACAATATATATATATATATATATATATATATATATTTTAAATAAGAAATTGGTGTGAAACACAAATAATTAATTTTAATTAAAAATGTACATAAACTTAAAATAAAAATATGTATTTATTAAATATCTATTAAATAAAATATGTATTAAATATGAATTTATTTTATATTTTAAACTTATTTTTAATTAAACTTAAAATAAAAATATGTAGGTAAAAATAGGAATGTCAGTTTGTCGTGGCATATTGTACCGATTGTGTGACGTCATTTTCTATTGACAGAATAATAATAGCATTTTAATGATTTTCAAGCATCGTAAGTTCTTTTAGAGTATTTTAAATTTTCCATGCCAGTAGAATGCGATAAATAATCTTTAATTTGATGTTATTCACTAATTAGTTTCTTGTCTATAATAGCTTGAAGATTTTCTTCTTCGATTTCGCTATTTTTTCTCAAATTAGAAATTTAAATATTTTTACATAGCTTTTTATTAATTAAGTTGATAAGTAAATGAATGATCGATTTAATATTTCTTTTCCAAATGTTTCTCGTCCAGTGAGTAAATAGGCGAAAATTATTGGAATTTTTTAATGCATAATAAAATGTTAAATTTAATGTGCATTAGATAAAGTATTTAGTATTTTATAAAATATTTAATTTAATCTCTATTAGATAAAATATTTATTCTATTATAAAATATTTAACTTAATGTATATTAGAAATTTTTTTCATGTATAACAAAATATTTAACTTATTGTGAATTAGATAAAATTTTTAGTATGTATTTAATAAAATATTTAAGTTAATCTCTATCAGATAAAATGAAATATTTAATTTAATGTGTATTCGTTAAATTTTTTAATATATAATTAAATATTTAATTTAACTCTGTTAGATAAAATTTTGAACAAACTATAAAATATTTAATTTAATGTCTATTGACAAAATTTAATGTAAAATAAAATATTTAAATTAATGTGCATTACATAATATTTTTAGTATTTAAGAAAATATTTACTTTAATCTCTATTACATACAATATTTAATGCTTTACAAAATATTTAGTTTAACGTATACTTTGTTTAATTTGTTTATTAAATCAAATTTTTAATCTATAACAAAATATTTTATTTAAAATCTATTAGAAATTTTTTTAACAAATTATAAAATACCTAATTTTATATATATTAATGTATAACAAAATATTTAATTTAATCTCTATGAGATAAAATATTTAACGTATAATAAAATATTTAATTTAATGTGTATTAGATAACATTTTTAATTATAAAATATTTAAATTAATCTTTAATAAATCAAATTTTAAATAGAATGTAAATGTATAATAAAAAATTTAGTTTCATGTATATTGGATAAAAATTTTAACAAATTATAAAATATCTAATTTGATGTGTATTGGAATTTTTTAATGTATAACAAAATATTTAATTTAATCTTTATGAGATAAAATACTTAACAAAATATTTAATTTAATGATAACATATTTCATTTAATGTATATTAGTTACAATTTTCAATCTTTAATTAAATATTTAATTTAATGTGTATTAGATAATATTAAACGTGTAT